>BQNB010007118.1:47500-94716 GCA_026074375.1 Tanacetum coccineum
TTCTCTTAAAATTCTTCTTTGTCAAGTTGCATTTCTAGTTGAAACGCGTTTTGAAAGATCGTGCCTATGAAGATCTGAACATCTTGACGAAAGAGTGTCGTAAATGCGCATTTGAATCTACACTCGGTTCGAGTTTTTTTTAAGTCGTTGTTTGAAAGAAGATTATGGTGTGAATGAAGTAGTCGAAAAGAAACCATGCAACTCTTTTTTGCTTTGTCTTGTATTTCTTGCATTTGTTGTTCTTTTAAATTCAAACACGAAGATAAAGTATCTTTCATTTCCATTTTACCGTGATGTGAAAATGATTTGTAGGATCTTAAGTAGGTAAAGTGTTTGTCTTTGTGGTTGTGAGATTTTAATTATAGTTCATGGGATTTTACAAGTCTGTGATTTAAACCAAGAAAAGAAGAGACTTTTACAGGATTTTACTAAATCAAGAAGAAACCCTGAAAATGTAATTGTTGTATTTTAAGTCCAATGTAAATTAGAGTGTCTTAATCAATAATGTCTTATATCGAAAATGGTTTGCTTTGTTAACTGAAAATGAATTTCGATGCAATATGTCAAAAACTGCAGGAATGAGTTTGTGTCACAAACCGCAGGAATGATTTTGTGTCACAAACCGCAGGATTCTATTTTTTCCACAAACCGCAGAGAACCAAAATTACACGAACCGAGGGATATTATATGTTACACAAACCGCAGGAAAATTACTTTGCACAAACCGCAGTGACCAAATGTGCACAAACCACAAGATTATAAAAATTTAGCCATAGTTTAATTTCGTATAAATGTCATAAACCGAAGAAAATTAACCCTTGTATGTAACACAAATCACATAACACAAACCGCAAAGAAGACTGTTGCACAAATCGCAGTCTTCAATATTACACAAACCGCATACTTCAAAAAGTTTACACAAACCACAAGCTTCAAATTCAAACCTAGAATTTTTTTATTCAAAAACGTTGTTTGTTGATTCAATAAGTTTCTAATAAGCACGAAAATGATAGAAGTACAACTTGATGATTGAAAACAACAACATATAAGCTAGAAAATGATTCGGAAAAAAAATCAAAACCCTCGGTTTGAAAAACAAAACAAAACTTTCACTTTTAATCCATAAAAAACAGTTTTGTTTGGTTCTTTTTAGCACAAGTGTATCCCAAAACATTTGTATACAAGAAAGTATCAAGCTTTTAGATTCAAACAACTTATATCATGAATAAGCCGAACCCAAAAAGCTTATAAAGCTTCGAACAAGCTTGAATGGAAAACCACAAACACTAAACCCACCCTGTGGAAATTGATACCAATTGTTAGGACCAATAATCACTTCAGTTACACATCACATAGATCAAAATCAAATAAGAAAGATAGAAAGAAGAAAGAAGAAATATTAGATTAGGAAAGGGGAGTGTTTGGATGGTTACACCTTATGTGTATGAAAACAGATGAGAACCAATGAACAACTAACCCTTCTCCATGTGTGGAGAAGGGGTATTTGTACCCTAGGCTTTGAGCCGTGGGTTTTTCCTAAAGTGGGATGGGCTCGGGTTTGCTTTGGGCTTTAGCCCGATACACATACAATATTAGATTAAGTAACAAACCCATTACCTGTTTCTAGCCTATTACAATGTATTATGAATAAAGACCAAGCTTCCATGTTCAGATACCGAGCTTCCATTTCTGACTCAATATTTTGAGGCTAACACAAAATGATACGGAAAATGGATGCTTCTAATAATGAAATGCGCATGGAGTGATTTACTTATGATTTAGAGTCCATTATGGGAGGCTCGTGAAAGAATCAAGTGAATAAACGAAGGCAAAAGTTGAAGAAATGTTCACAAAAAATCTCCAGATAGGTGCTTTAGTATTTTGGACATAACTTCTTCATACGATCACTCTTTAGATGTGTACACTTGGTGCTTACGCCCATGGTTATAAAAGGCACGTCATGGCCCCGCTAAGGCATCGCAAAGGCACGAGGTGTAACATCCACGCTACGTAATAGAACAAGGCACAGGCATAAGGCATGACGCGAGATGAGAAGTGGAAAAACGTGATAAGGCGTGATGCTTAGAGGCTTTTTTGAATTAAATTTTGATAAAAATCATTTTTTATAGAAATAAAAAAGATTAGATGCAAAGATAGTTTCTTGACTTTATTTCTTATGTATGACACTTTATGTAAACTCACTATATTTGAAATAGATATAAATATATAAATTTATAAATATTTTCATATTTTATGCCGCCTTAAGTCGCGCCTTAAAAAAACGTCATGACTTGTCATAGCTCTTAAGGCGTGAGGCTTGACCATGCCGCCAAGCCACGCCTCACGCTATTTATAAACTTGCTTATGCCCCATTGGATTTGTTTTCTTTCCTATACAAGCCTATGGTAATAAATTTGGTCACGATCGAGCTATGAGTGTGATTTCTCTTATATACTCCACCACCTAAATAAATGAGTGATGAGTGAATTATACTTCATTTGTTTTGCGCGAGGTACTTAAAAATGTTAATCAAGCAAGAAAATCTTTGGGTATTGTCATACATCTCGGTTTTTCACCAAAATCTTAAAAATGATGAATCTTATCTCGTACTAGTACTTGGTAGATTTGCATCGCATTTTTCTAATCATTCTTGTGCACCATGTGGATTTTATTATTTTTAATTTATAGATTTACTTGAGGGCAAGCAAAGTTTAAGTGTAGGATTTAATAACACTCAAATTGAATATATTTTTAGGAGCGTTATCATGGTTTTTACCTGTTATTTGGTTAAATTAACATGCTTTTGATACTAATATTGCACCAAGTTAAATTTTTATGTTTGTAGCTAGCCAAGACTTAGAAAATGAAGAAAAGATCAATATAAGAGAAAAATGAAGAAATATGCACGTACGAAGATTTCCCACCAAGAACGAGTCTCGTGGATGCGTTATCAAAAAGAAAAATCACATGAAGATCATTTCTGAGAGCAAGGAAGAGTTTAATGACTTTGGAGTCATATGAGTCAAACCCGACCAAGAAACGAGCACATGGAAAGTCAAAATAAGAAAAGAAACAAGTGTAAAATCTAAAAATCAATCCAGATGAAAGGATACTCCTTCAGGTCGTTTTGACCAAAAGCCAAACTGACGAAAATGCATCCAGATGAATGACCTGAGCCTGTAGACTTTAGGCCAAATATGGTAATTTCATCCAGAAGCAAATCTGGATGAATCTGACCTTCCAAAGTCAAAAGTTAAGACCCTTAGTGCCCTAGTTTGGGAATTTACACCTTGGTAACCCCCTAATAACTTATCATATATGTGTTTTATGCACTTTCATGACCCTTAGAGCCAAAGGAACATGCTTGGTGGCTAAGGGTTGGTTTCTACTATATATATGAGTGCCTAGTTTGGTTTTCATATATGTAAATTGATGACATTAAATAACATCTATTTTATAGCATCATTTATCCCAGCTATATTGCTTGTTTTACATTATTTATGCATGAATTGGTACTTATTTGCTTATATTTATGATTTGTAGTCATTATCTAGCATAAGGTAAAAGTTACTCAAAAGGTACACATTTTGGAGCATAAACGAAGAAATCAAAAAAATCTACTATTTCTAACAACCTATACGCCGTATCTATCAAGAAAGATACAACATATCCGTGCCCTAACTTCACTATAGAATCCACGATGAGATTAATGTTATACGTCGTATCTAGAAGAAGCTCACATACCGTATTCAAGTACAAGTCTAGGAATATTCTGGAATATAATAATCATTGAGCCCACACCAAGTTACCCTAATACGCCATATTGAACCCTTTCAATACGGCGTATCGACTGATTTCCAGACTCTATAAATAGAAAATCCTAAATTCGTTTTTAGGTATGCTTTTAACCACCAAGTTTGATTTTTAAAAAATCTCAAAAGTCAAGAAGGTCCTGCAAAGTGCTCCAATCCATAGGAAAACCCTTATAATCTCTATACTATGTATCCGCGTTTGGTTTTCATTAATCGTTCATCCATGAATATGTATTTTGTTACTATGATTATTAGCTAATACCTTTAGGTATTAGCCATGTTTATGATAATTTAATGTTTTGTTTGTTTATATAGATTGTTTGCTTATTCGTTGCGCGTTGGTTATGTTTATCAATTTATACTTGTTTATGTGCTTATGTATGCGTTTAACCTATCATTCAACTAGATCTAGGAATACAAATAGAGCGTTAGCTAGAGTCTGGGATAGAACTACATATAGCCGTTTATATATCTAGAGTAATAGGATCACAAATATTGACATATCTTTGCCTTTGGTTTAGTGAATATGTAGGCTAGCAGGTGACCTAGGATTACAGATAATGTTCTGATTCCTTAGGTAAAGATTTGGACAGTGGACTACTAGTATATAAATGGCTGTTAAGCGATAAGTTAGTAAAGCCTCAATGAATTAGGTTTCAATATGATCACCAATATTGTTTTCTAGATAGATTATAATCGACTGTGAATGCTTTATGCGGGTGTGGTTAATCATGACAAGATTAACTAAAAACACATCTAGAGTTTAGGAAGAAGACCCGCTTAAACTTAGGAATGATATATCACCAACGAAGGAAAACAATCATTGCACTCATAAAAAATACCTGTGTTTTATTAGATTAAGCATGGCTAGTGCGTTTTTCTTACATTAGGCTTAGCCGCTTCTTTATCTTCTCTTTATCAACTTGTGTGCGTTAATTGTCATCAACTTAGTTTAGTTAAACCAAAACTCGTGTTAGTCTCTCAGGCTGAAACCCCCTTGCATTAGTTTAGGTTTAACATAGAATAACATAGAATAAAATAGCATAACATAGTATAAAATAGAAATAGAACAGTTAACTAAAATACTGATAGATTTAAGTTTTAACGTTCACTCTTAGTGATCGACACCCTCCTTACCAACAAACCTATAACTGATCAAGTACACTGCCCGTTAGTGTTAGTTAATAGGTAAAGTCGACAAAATATAACTAATAAAACTTGATAACAATTATTACCTACGCACAACGACATATCAGAAACTTACCCTTACACCATAAGGACGAATTTTCCACTACCATTATCACTCCCAAAAGGCTAAAAACCTCTGCCAATCTCAGAAGAACACTCAAGAACATCAAGGAAGGTGTTGGGTATCATTTTCGGTTGGTAGATCACTTGTAGTCAGTTGAAGGCTTGAAGGTTTCTCGAAACCTTTATCATTACTTATTGTAATCATACTTTGGGTAAACTCTATTACTTTTCAAGATGTTTATGATTGATAGGATTTTTGAAACTTTGTGTTTGGTTGAAATAATCATGGAGTAGTTTTTTTCACATGTTTAGAATGATGTAAAGATTGATATAGAGCGTTTGGTGTTTTGCAATATAGACATATGATTTTGCTTACGAGTTTGTTTAAATTGATATGTGTCTAAATAACCTATTGGTAAATCATAACCGAACCTATATGTCGAAAGAATTTCTTCTCATGATTTGTTCCAAATGTTAGCACGCATATATGTTTGGTATTTCATATTTGACAACTATGAATATACAAGTTAAATGGACTAATAAAGGTTTAATCAAGAGTATAGGTCCAAAGGACTCTTATGAAAAAGTTAGTAAAATCATATTTATCACAAATGGCTTGTAATGACATGGTTTGTAATAATGATCATGAGTTGAAAGGGTCCATTGATCTAAATTGTGTCATGATACTACCCATTGACTTGGAATTATGTGCTTTTAATTTTGTGTGTTATTTATTAAATTCTACCTGAATCTTCATACACTCTATTGATATTGATACTAGTTCCAAACAAGTGTTTTTTTTACTTATTGAATTTGTGTAATCATTATTTTCGTGTTCTTTGTTGTTTTTATGGTATCTTGGCTTGTGACATCCATTTTACCAATTTCGTATTGCTTGTTGACACATTTGATTCTTTACAACAGGAAACACCAAAATCTTAGTGAACGACCTCGGCTTACCACACCAAACTAGCTACATACTATAGGGTCATAATTTCCCGAATGTGTTCTTAGCTTAATCCAGGTAATCCTTGTTATAAATTTAAAACTCATACGTAACACGCATCAGATCGATGCCATGATGAGTGACTTTTTGAAGTAAGTCCTTGAAACGAGTCTATGCTTCAGAAAGAGATTCACCATGATGTTGTTGAAACATCAATATTCCGTTTCTAAGTTTGGTAGTTCTCCCCGGTGGGAATAATCGAGGAAGGAAACGGGTAATGAGATCCTCCGTGGATATGGATCTCGCGGTTAAATGTTCATGCTAATTACTAGCTTGATCGCGAAGGGAAAATTGAAATAAATGCAGTCATGTCCTTTCCCTATTTCCACCATTAAGGTCAAGTAAGTCCACAAGTTTTAGAGAATCCTAAGGTGTTGGTTTGGATCTTCGAAATGGAGTCCATAAAATGCACATCCGTTTTGCACCAATCGAAAGGAGTCCGATCGCAGAGGCACCACATTGTCTCCTTCGGGGAGCTCAATGGTGTTTTGTTAGCCCTCGTGGCTTGGTCGAGAATAATCTCCTAAAGTATGGGGTTGATTTTCGTCTCCCGTAATGGTTAACGAAAGGAAATTACAAAACAAATGGAACGAATAAATGATAGACTACTAGAAAGCTAACCTAAAAAGAAAATAAAATCTCACTTGATATGAAAAAAGTGAGTAGACCTAAGCTAGATAGAATCCGAAACCTATCGTATTCCCCAACAACGACGCCAAAAATCGCAAAAAACTTCTGATGTGTTGAGTTGGGTCTTTTCACCAAGTCGCAATAGTTTTAGATACAACCCTCCTAGGCAGAGAACCAAACCGTTGTAGGTGTAGTATATGCAAACCTACAGGGAGGGGGGGGGGTTTATTATCCGTTCTCATATTTGAATAGTTAAGGATAGCTTAAATTGTACGTTAGTAAGGTTTAAGGAATGAGGGAAGACTATTTTTATATTTTTAGGTTTTATTGAAAGCAAGTAAATCTCGAGTTTGAAGAAGGATTGATTAAAATACTAATTAAACTACTCCTATTTATGCAAGAAAAGTAAATGTGGGAAACTTGTATGATTAAACAAATGTGTTTACCTAATCTATTAGAGTATGATCTTGTCATAATAAATAATTATACGGTTAGACACATGTGAGTCTATGGGGTCACACACATATACACAGATGTACCACTTCATATATCATGTTTAGTGTATTTACGGTATATACACAACCTATGTAACTCCGGATCATTATCAGGCTTCTAATTACTAAGCTAGTACTTAGTATATTGGACTAGAGAAAACAAATGGCAAGCCCATTTTGAGCCCCTAAGGGGTGGGCCTAAAGAAGGGATAAGGAAGGGCTTTGGAAACTTGATAAGTACTAGGAGATTTTGTCATAATTTGTAACAAATCAATTACCCACTTTCCAAGTTTCTCTCCTCCCCATCCTCTTGTAAAAGGTATGGCACAAACAAGAACACAACCTAGGGTTTGTATTTTCTTGATCTTATACATTGAATCTAGTTTACTCAAGGTGTATTCCAAGGTTACGGGGTTAAAGACTAGCATCTACGGGGTATACTAGGACTTGTAGTGTTTTTACATAGAGGTGATCTTGTTTGGTCACTTTGGTTTCAAGGGTAAATCGTGTCTTGTTTATTGTCTCCATTCGATCAATCTACCGAATCACGCTATAAAGGTATAACAATTGTTATTTTTCTATTGATTAATCATATAACTCTATGGATCCGATTATAGGTGATTGATCTGCTGCGTTATGTATTTAATCATATGATATTTATATGTTAAATAATCTATAGTATCCATCATATGATGTCATATGATTATCGTGTATTCATAAAAGTGGCTAAAACGCATTCTTTTTGATGGTTTCAAGAAGCTATTTTTAAAACAGCCCCTAGGGCTCATTTTTTAAAAATAATTCGACCCTATAAGGGTCTAATTACCTGTGATCTTTTATCCCATAGCCACGGGTTACGCATAATTTAATTGGTATTGTTATCTGGTACGTGTAAAATGGCTTAAATCGTACATTTTGGGACGATCTTGAATCGGTTTTAAATTAGACCCTTGGCCATTATTTTCTATAATAATATGGTAATTATAAGGTGTTAAAAACAGTACTTAATGACCCTTAATCCATAGGTTACACGTACCAATCGGGGTTTTAATTCTAGTTAATTAATCTCTTCGATTTCGTTGGCTAACGATTTAATTCTTGTTATTTATTTTGTTTCCATGGAAAATACATGCATGTTTGGACACAGACTTAGCCAACACCTTTTTAATTCATGATATTATGGTATAATTATTTTGCATACCCAAAGCCGATGAAAACCTTGACCATTTGTGACATGATTTGCTTTTGTTTGCATTTGTCAGTTTTGGGTTTGCCATAGTTTCAGCTTCATTTGTATGCTTTTAGGTTTGATTCTAGCCATTATTCGGGCATCTTACAGTAGTTGGATGATAGGTAAAATGTGTTGGAAATCGTTATCTAAATAACCTAATATTACGTGAATATTAAATGAGCTACGCAGCGGATCTAATTCATATAACAATTATAATTAACATAAAATATAAACAGAAAACATACCGAATAGCAACCAAGCCACGTGAAGATCCGGAGACTTCTTTGAGTACACGCATGTGTGTAATACATGCTAAACCAAAACCCTCAAGTTACTAAAGTAAGTAACCTCCACGTGTTCATACTACACATCAACCAATATCACCCGAATGCTAGTTCCACCAACCAACGCCAATAATACATCAAGAGAATCGAACAAACAATAATTTACCCTAAGGGTTTATTGTGGTTTGAAATCTGCTAGAGAAGAGGAGGAGAAGGGATTATTAATTATGAGCTAGGGGATCCTCCTTATATAGTAGATGATTTTAGGGTTTACGTAAAATACATAACTTGGAGGAAAAGATAGCTCACAAGCCCAATCCAATCCTTGGATCCTTCTAGGCTGATCGTCCCCTTAGTCCACACCCTTTGGTGTTGACTTTTTGACTTTTCTTATATTTATGGTTAATTACATTTAATTACCCATTAATTAAAAAACCTTATATTTAATTATTCGTAAGTGAACTAATTAACGACCGTTAGTATTCTATCGTTGGAATATTAATTTACATATTTCCATCCTGCTTGCATCTCAAGTCTAAGGATAAACATAACTTTCACCATGTGTGTAACGCACTCAATGACGCCGATCCATAAAGTGATCTACACACGGTGGGGATCCAATATTCAACCTCATTGAATAACATGCGAAGATGGCAGCAAACATCTTTATGTATTCTCTAGAATATCACCAGTCACTCACATTTACTTTGTTTTAACAATATTTCCATATCATTAACTGGTAATGGACATAGTTTAGAATTATAAATCTTATTCAAGGATTTTAAACATCGCAAATTTAGAACCACAGTAGTCTAAATAAACGAAAAATGATCATACACGTATGGTCAATTCATTGTTTTATACAACTGCTCTCAGATAATTATCCAATACCAAGATAAGATCAGTGCATGTTGATCCTAGTTATGTTACTAATGTCTGATCCACTACAATCACAATTAGTGATAAGGCATAGGTTCTATGAACAAATCAACTAGGTCATGATCTTGTGGAACTTTGAGAATACTTATTTCAAAAATTCACGAATGGTGAAATACTTTGAATAATTATGACGATTGTTATTTTGTAAGTGTGCACTCGATTATAAGTATAACTTACATTAGTCTAGTCACATTCATTCCATAAGGATTGTTATGACATACTACTATACATCTAATGGAGACAGTCATCTCTACAGTTTTCCACACAACTGTAAAGTAGTCTTATTATATTATATTGTATTGATGCGTGTCTTTGTGGTCAGGTTGTTTTATGTTATAATGTGCTATCGTGTAGGGTTAATTATTTTGATTATTACGTTTTACATTTATATTTAGCCGACAAACCTAAAACAACACTTTAACGAGCAGTGTACCCGGTCAAGATGGAGTTTGCGGTAAGTAGGGTGTCGAACACTAAGAGTGGAACATTAATCCTAAATTCTATCAGTATTTTAATTAGTCTATCTACTGGTTAAACCTATGCTATATAAATTGTCTAATAAGATGGGGGGAGAATGGCACAGGTTTATGCTGACAAATATCAATTCTAAGCACAATACACATTAAAGCAAAATAACACAAGATAAAAGAGTGGTACGAACCAAATAATAGAAGACTGTATTAACCATGTTAAATCTAATTAAATGCTGGTTTGATTAATTAGTGCAATGGCTGCTTATTTCGAGGCGGCATATCATTCTTAAGACTTAGGCGGTTCTACTTCCTAAGACCTAGATGCGAACAATCCTGTCACGATTAACGCATCCGCATAAAGCATCCATAAATTCAATTATAATCTATCATAGGGAATTAAAGCTGTGATGATCCAGTTAATACCCTAGCCCATTGGGACTTTACCCACTAATTACTTGATGTTGCTTTATACACCGGTAGTCCACCACCAAAATCTATTGCAAATTAACTAAGAACATAATCGCTCAACAATTATCGGGTCACCTGCTGGTCCAACTAAGCTCATAATCAAAAGGTAATGATAAGGTGTTATTTGTGATCCTATTGGTCCGGGCATACAAAGCACAACATGGAGAGCTATCCCAACATCTAGATTACTGGTTAAGTCTCACTAGACGCAGTTGAATGATATGTCGCATGTACAAGCACATAAACAAGTATAAGGCGATAAACATAATTAAATAACAACGATAAATTAAGCAAGCCGGATTAAAGCAAACCAAACATAATAATCTTCATTAACATGGCTAATACCCGAGGGTATTAGCCCACAATCATTGTAATTATACAAGCGTGATCAAACAATGAAAATCAAATGATTAAAAGAGTAAAAATTACACGATGTCTTCTGTGAAATTATGGTTGGTGCTTGACCTTAGCTGCTCCTTCTTTCTTTAGAAATTTAGACTTTAATGTATAATGTATAAATAATATGATATTGCACACTGAAACTCGTTTTCGAGTCTCTTATTTATAGTGTCTGAAAATGCATAGATACGCAGTATATAATGAAGTCTATACGGCGTATAGGGTTAATTTCTTGGAGTGCGCGCTACGTTTAAATTAATTAAGATTAATTGATGTCAATCAAATTAACTACAAATCTTTGACTGAAGACCAGCTGGATACGTCGTATAGGTGAAGAGTGATACGCTGGATAGGGAATTAAACGTACGCGTATTCTTGTGATGAGCAGGCGCTGATACGCCATATCGTTTTTGTTGGATACGGCGTGTAGTAAGAGATATGAGTTTTCTTCAAATGTCTTCGTTTAAGCTCTAAATTTTGTGCCTTTAGCTTGGTTTTCACAAGATGCTTAATTATTACTTTAATTATAAACTTTAAGCAATTAAGTATAAATATCTTGCAATAATTATATAAAAGTGGGTAAAATGCATGTGATAAATGATGGTAAAATGTGACGTTTTTTGATGTTAACAAATATCCCTCCACTTAAATCCTTTTTGTCCTCAAGTAGACTTTAGAAAAGTTTTGAAAATGTATCCTAACCGAGGTTAAGGATTTTCCCGTTAAGCATTTTTTGGTTCTAATCACCTGTACAAGACCAAGCACCTTACGAAATATGGAAATGAAAACACTCAGATCACTAAACCAATCTAGGGTGTAACATTTAAGTGGTACACTCATTTGCTCAGTCGTGATTAGTTTCATATCATATTCTTGGCAAGGATACACATCTCTACCTAGAGCTAAGGAGTAATAAGTCAAAAGGTAAATTGGGTTAAAAGGCTTTAAGGTTGATCAATCAAGCAATCTTTCACCATAAGTACCACACCAACGAGGCAGCTAAACCACACATACATGGTCGTAATGATGGAATAGACATATATGATTCGATCACATCCCTATTCGTTTTTAACCAGCGGTTAGGATGAAGAATGATATAGGGTATGAAGCTTCTAACTTTCACCGAAGGTCGTCATCCAACAAGGCACCTGAGTCACACATACATGGCCGTAATGATGGAATAGACATGCATGCTAGTACACATCCTCATTCGAGTATATCCTAAGGTTAGTCATCATGAAAGAGAAGTAAATGGTTGTTAAATAAAATTTACAAAACAAATAGATTAAAGCCAACAAATAAAGCACATAGTTACTAGTAACTTTCCTGACCGTTCCATAATAAAGACTCGAACATATAAACAAACGCCTCAATCATAGAAATGACAAAGACAACCTAAGTTGGCATTCCCATAATGGTCAACTTCCCTTACATCCCTGAACTTTTACACACTTTACAAGATAAGTGGTGATATTGGCCACTTTTTACAATACTTTACATTATTGATTTTTTTTGAACGTATCAATGAATAATCGATCCTTTCAAATAATTTCATCGGTATAAGCTCAATGAATCGACTATCTTTCTTCCTTATATTTTTTGCTGCTTTTTCTTTTTTTTCCATTTTTTTTCAACAATACATCATAAATCTCGGTGTAATTTCACCGTCTTCACCATCATAACTTTTCTTCTTCAGACATAACATATAATCATGAAAGAAAATATACGAGCTACAAATATTCCCATTGCATTGTGCAATTTTCTCGACCATAACAGAGATAGAAAAATTTCACTTTGACACATGAACTACAAAACTTTACACCAAAGCAACTAGCAACTTTGATTAAAATAGGCTTAATCTACACGATAGGCTGGGGTGTAAAGGTGTAACGAAATAATTAATTGGTGTGGAAAAATAAAGGAATGGCTCAACAGGTTATTCTAGGGGATCTTACTCTAAAAGTGAGAGTAAGCATAGGGTTACACGGGCGTTAACTAACCAGTGTAGTTAGTTAATATAACAACATGTAGGCTTTTTGGTTTAATCCTAGAAATCTACTAGTTAAACATGTTACTCCATCTAAATCCATAGTACTCATCATTGAGGTCTCGAGTGATATACCAGGCCAAGTTTTATTTCTACAGTCCACTATACATCACCACAGGACACAGCTCCTATTTTTGTAGAATTTTAGTAAGCAAGTGGAAACAAAACTAGCTATAATTCTCATCAAATAGACATTAAGGGTTATATAGTGACAGCGACGTAGGTAATAGGGCTATCTCATTGATTTTTTCACAAAAAAGTATGCAAATCATTTTTAAAACAATTTTGCCTATCTTTTTAAGCATGCTAGCATGTTTATTTAAAAATAAGACATTTCTCGTATCAAATTGCCCCATCCCCACACTTAAATGTATTCACACGACCTACGTTGGTAATAAGGATAAAACATACACAGAATATGAGGAAAATACGAATTAGAACAAGGGAAACACTCTATGGAACAACGTAAGAGGGGCGATGAATACAGTTCTCATTTCAAAACTCAAAACGTTTTTATATCAAATTATCGATCAAGTTAGAACGCAATATGAGAGGCAGCTGAATAATACTTCATATAGAGATATTAGAACACGTCATAGGCAATAAAACATAATGACAATATACTTCTATAATCATACACCACAAACTATAAAGCAACAATCAACAACACATATAGATCAAATGCATAGTAATAAATGCTAAAAGCGATAAGATAAATAACAGAATGTAATGCCGCAAATTAAAAGAAAGTGTTAAACCGGAAGCGCGATGATATATTAGTGGTTCAGTTACAAAGCACCGTCTATTGACCCCTAACCCACATCCACTCCCTGAGTACCAACAACTCGAAGAGTTACTCATCTAGTCAACAAGCATCCCTTTAGGGCAGGAGAAAACATGCACAACTAAGCTTACACTAATTCCCATGACACTAAGGCCAAATGTCGAGTTCTAATCCTAGTCTAGAAACCAATCTATCACAACTAAAGCCACACTACTTCAAACAATTCACAACTTCCTCTTCACCACACAAAATTCACTTTTTCAACTAGATCACTTTCACTTCACTTCACGATTTCACTTCACTTCTTCTCACTACGATTCAATTAACTTCTCCACTATGATTCACAGAACTATCTTTACTAGATTCATAACTTCTTTACTACTTAATTTACACTTTACATACTCACTAGACCTACTAACAATGACGATCACAGCCAATCCTAACACTACTTACTAAGAACCGACACACCCTGATCTAACTATACTTCCTACTGATCCACACACGATCTAACAACTAAACACACCATGATCACCATGATCTAACTACATAGCACAGTTTCGAAACATAGACTCGAGTCTCTGATACATTATGAATGTAGACGTGCGCATGTCACGAATGCATGAACAAACCTCCATACCTTCGTTATCTTCAATGACAACATGAAGTTCTTCCTCTATGCACTTGGAGAAATAAGCTTGTAATCACTTGAAACAATGTCGTCAGATTAAAATGATCAAGGATTGTCAGTGATGTATACAACTATGACCTATATGATAGAAAAGAATAAGGGGAAAAGTAGAAAATTAGTATGGGGAAATAGTCCAGTAATTTTGTAGGCAAACTGGTTGACTTTTTGTATGTGGCAATCCCCTTAATTAGCGGTGCCAGTCCCTTAATAATTATGCGGGCGCGGGAAAAACTCTTATATTTAAGGGTCCACCCAGGCCATGACGCCCTTTTTAATCTTCTCTTAGCACAGGAAGTTTTTTCTGGACAACAATTTCTATCCGTTTTTAGGTAGAAAATTTGAATTCAAAATATTTATTTGAATAAAACATTTCTTTTAAATCTAAAAATGTTTTGTAAAAGTTATAAAAATATTTGTGACATTTTTATAAAAAAATATGAGGTTAAATAAAAATTTCTTTGATCATAAAATACATTAAGCATTTATTTATTCATACCTTTAAGTGATTTACATCGGGTGTAAACTTTGTTGAAGCAGACTTGAGACGTTAAGAGATGTTGTCGTATAAATGCATTAATGATTTGTAATCACAAGTAACTTAAGCACTTTATGTTATGTGTTATAAATTACATGTTTGTCAACACCAAAACATGAAGAGAATTTATAGATTAAATATCGTAATATTTCTACCAACAATCTCCTCCTTTTTGATGATGACAAAATATGTAAACTATAACTCATAGTAAAATGTATAAGTTACTTGTTTACACTTCTTCTCCCCCTTTTGTCAAAACAAAAAGGTGGACACTCCAAGACATTCATTCCATTAGATGAGACTTTTACTGAAGAGGCGAGCTTGCATCATCCCAAGTGAAGCCTTGCTACCCTTAAGCTCATTTCACTCCTATGACACTTGCATCCTATTGTATATTGACTCTAGCGGATCCATGGATCAAATTTGTTTCAAATTCTTAACCTACATCAAGGGTTAGTTATATGCACTCTAAACTATGATATTTTAAAACAAAAAATAAAACCTAGACACAAGACGTATACTTATGACATGAGAATGTTTAGGAACCAATGATAAGGTTCGATCGACATATGCTTAATGACTAAGACTTGACCAACACCCTTCGGTATAATATCGACCTTAATAAATGAGAACAAAATTCGTTTATTAATCGACACACTATTATTATGAGAATGACATCTTCCAAGATGTCATTTGGATAAGGAGTATGAACGTATTTTGATCGACATGTTCCTTATGGTATCGTCATCTAACCAAGATGATGATATGGATTTGAATAGACTAAGGGTTGTATTGAGAGATTCCTAAATCCTCAAGGTTTCTTTGTTAAGCATTATGTATGCTTTTCATGTTTGGGGTGTTTAAGGATAAACATTATCGTAAGACTTTAGGTCAAACTAAATGTTAATGATAAGGATGATTTTAGGAGAGAACATAAACGAAGAAGGATGAGCATAAATGGAAATGGAAGGTGTTGACAATAGGTTTGTTGGGTGTTTTGTTGGTTGTTAATGTTGACGAACAAAGGTGAAAATATGAAAATGGTGGAAGAGAAGTGAAAGACTTGACATTGTGATGACTTAACAACACTTGAAGATTGAATATCTTCTTTGTGTTCTTCACTTGCTAAAAAGTAGAAATGATTTGATGAAAGACACGATATTGTGATGACTCAACAACACTTGAAGATTGAATATCTTCTTTGTGTTCTTCACTTGCTAGAAAGTGGAAATGATTGGATGATTAGAGAACGGGTGTGGGATGTTCTTGAGGATGAGACGCATTTCATTATGAAATTCACTTGACTTTTGACAACATAGGTACACATGCTTATGAGTGTCGGGATATGAGGATGAGACGCATTTCATTACGAAATTCACTTGACTTTTGACAACATAGGCACACATGCTTATGAGTGTCGGGATATGAGGATGAGACGCATTTCATTACGAAATTCACTTGTGGGGAATGGTTACATGGTGAATCTTCTTGTGAAGATGACTAGGTGGATGACTCGAGATTGGTAGTAGTGAGGATGACTTGGTTTTTCATTTCATTTTGGTTTCTAGTGAATAAGAATCACATATGTGAGTTCTTGAGAGTATTTGGTTAAAGCATATATGTGAACATGTGTGTTTTTCCTTCCCTTTTAATTTGTGCTCATCCGAACATAAATTGTGGAATAAAAAGAATAAATGAAGAGAAATAAAGATGGAAGCAATGAGCTTGACAATGTCATGATGGATGACGGTTAGCATACGATGAACTTCTTCCGCGAATTTATGTAGCTCTTCTCGAGTATTGCAAATGTTCATAGAACAATCACACGACGAGGTACGAGGTTGTCTTAAAGGTGATAGCGAAAATGTGGATGGAAGATATTTACCATCTATATAATAATATGTTCGGAACATGTGCTTAGACATTCAATTAGCTTAATTAAAAATAGCAACGATCATTTAATAATTTCTACTAACAAACTTAAGACATAAAGAAATGCACATAATCATATAGCATAACACATAAAATGCTTGTCGTCATTTTGTGTATTAGATACAAGAATGTATACATAGCTCGGTTTTATTTGAAAACAAATTAATTTCCTCCCCATTTCAAAAACTAACTAATTTTAATTTTTTTGAAGGGTTAATTACACTATTTTTCAAAGATATGCCGACTAGAAATGTCCGACTCGAAAGGAAAAGATAAAATACAAGTTTTACGTTAAAACGAGACTCAACGTTTTGGACAATAAGTAGTATGTTTCCTTTTTGACTTACTTAAGTTTGTAATAAATGCTTGGAAGTATTTTTAAACCAAAGTAGACTCAATTATCTTTAAAATAATGGGTGGCACGACTTCTACGAATTTACGGTTGATTTTATATGAATTTTCAAAGTTTCCAAAAATCTGTCGAATCAGACAGGTGGTCCCCTTAAATATAAGGGGGCCAGCACACTAATTAAGGGGACCGGCCTTTGGAGATAAGGGGGCCGGCACCTGACACAGATTCACCATTTTTGTACAAAATCATTTAGTGACTTAATGGAAAGATATAGAACCTACTGAGTTTGATACCGAACATAAAACACTTATTTTAAGCATCAATTTTACTTCGAGCTAGTATAGTAAGTGTATTTAACAACAAAACTAATATAAGTTAAGCAACAAAACACTTTTCATATTTAATCCCCATTCATGGGTAATTTTATACATGGATCGTGTTCCATTTTTAAAACCATTTATTTTGAAAATTAGAGCGACCTGGCTCCTGATACCAATTGTGGAAAAACGTAGAGGGGGGTGAATACATTTTTATTTAAAACTTAAAATGTTTTGTATCAAATTATCGATCAAGTTGAATGCAATATGAGAGGTGTGAATAATACATCTATATTCATTAGAACATGTCATAGCAATATAAACATAATCACAATATTAACTTCTACAATCATCACCTAAACTATATAAGCAACAATCAACACACATATATATCTAATGCAAGTATAAATGTAAAGCGATAAGATAAATAAAGATGTAACGCGAAAAGTAAAAGAAAGTGCAAACCGGATGTGATGATTTATAGTGGTTCGGTCACGAAGCACCTCTTCTCCCTACTCCACTCCTCGAGTACCCAACTCGAGAGTTACTTCACTAGTCAAAAAGCTCCCTTTAGGAAAAGAAAACCATGCACAACTAAGCTTACACCAATTTCTGACCCTAAGCTAAATGTCGAGTTCTAATCCTAGCTAGAACCAATCTATCATAACTAACCACACTACTTCACAACAATTCATAACTTCTCTTCACCACACAACTTCACTTCACGACTTCACTTCACTTCTTCTTTACTATGATTCACAACTTCTCCATTACGATTCACAACTTCTTCACTAAGATTCACAACTTCTTTGCTACTATTCACAACTTTACTTCACCTAGAGACTACTACAATCACACCAATCTAACACTACTTACTAAGATCACCCTGATCTAACTATACTTCCTATGATCACCATGATCTAACAACTATACACATCATGATCACCATGATCTAACTATTACACAACTTTTGAATACATAGACTCGATCTATACATTGTGAATGTAAGACATGTCATGAATGCACTAACAAACCTACATAACTTCGTATCTTAATGATAACGGAAGTTCTTCTCTTGCACTTGGAGAAATAAGCTTGAATCACTTGGAAAAAAATGCTTAAGATTAATTGATCAAAGGATTATAGGTGATGTATAAACTGATTTTAGACAGAAAAGAATGAGTGCGAAAGGTTAGAAAATCAGTGGGGAATGATCTAGTATTTATAAGAAAACTGGGTTAACTTTTTATCTGGGCGGTCCCTTTAATTAGGGTGCTGGTCCCCTTAATAATTAAAGGGACCGCCCTTATATTTAAGGGGGGCGCCCAGGCCAGGATGCTCCTTTTTTGTCTTTCTCAAGGGAGGAGTTTTCTAAAACATTTATAGCCATTTTTAGGTAGAAAATTTAAATTCAAAATACTTATTTGAATAAAACATTTCTTTTAAATCTAAAAATATTTTGTAAAAGTTATAAAAATGTTTGAGATATTTTTATAAAAAAATGTGAGGTTAAATAAAAATTACTTTGATCATAAAATACATTAAGCATTTATTTATTCATACCTTTAATTGATTTACGTCGAGTGCAAACTTTGTTAAAGCAAACTTGAGACGTCAAGAGATGTTGTCGTATGAATGCATTGATGATTTGTGATCGCAAGTAACTTAAACACTTTACGTTATGTGTTATAAATTTGAATGTTTTTCCAACCACAACAAGACGAGAATGTTGAACTTAAATACGGGTTAATATTTTCTACCAACAAATCACCCCTCGGTAGAGTTAGGCTCCTAGAGAATGATCTGCGTCATTTGATGTTTTGAGCAAAAAAGGTATTGGACAGGGCTCTATCGAAAAACAGTCACAAATGTGTAGTTCAAACACAACACTTATCAGTTTTCCTCATATATAATTGCCAATTAACTGTCGATTCTTTTTATCATCAAGGTCCTGATGAAAGTTATAAGAAGGAGACCGTTTCCCTGCAATGATGTTAGTCTGCATTATCCAACAATAACAAGCAAACAAATTAAACACACAAGCTGTACGACAGGGTTACATATATGCCAGTATCCTAAAACCATTGGCGAGTAACACCAACTTGTTATGCGTAATCCCTATAAAAACATTTAAAATATTAGAAATTAAATACTGTACAAAATTTAAAATCTATATGGAAGACACGTCTTACATGATCATAACCATAACTTACTGTGTCGGGGTTCGAATACTTTGTCCGTTTAGATAACGCCGTATATAATGTCTGGGAAGACAGACTCATCAATTAATTTAAATTCAAACAATTAAAGTGCGACAAACAATTTAAAACAACCAGTTGTCTCCAGGGAAACACTTTTGTTTCAGCTAGTCTTTAAGTTTGACCTTTTGCTTTCTTTAGCATCGTTCATCCATGATTCGCTCGTATTCATCCTTGTAAGCGAATTTCTCCATCATCTTTTGGCATGTCATGTACTTCTTGAAAAATGACATGCCAAGCACAACACCTCTTGCAAAATCATCACCATCAATGAGGGTAAAACCTGAAATGATAGAAAATTTTCCAACAAAAACGGGTATATCTATCAAAGTTTTGGCTACTCTCTTCCCTATATGATCACCCTTGTCCTTTACAATGGAATTATAAAAGCTCATGGTGATTAAATTAATGGACAGGGAAGGGATGAAGTTAGCATTAACATGCTTATACCCAATTACACAAGAAAATTTCATTTTATAACTTTTAGGATTGGTTTTAACAAAAGTTGGCTCAAAATCTACATCTTGATTCATCATAGGTTATAGAGGGGTGTCCAAATCATTTAATTTAATGTAATTTCCATAAAGCGGGTAGAATCAAGACTTTTCAAAATAAAGACCCTTTTTATTATGCTAGCGACAGGCTTAACACTTTTAAAAACAAGTTTCTCTTCCCCGACCCTTAGAGTAACTTTTCTTTTAATGACATAGATCTTGGCATGGGTAGTGGAAAGGAATGGTCATTCGAGGATCAAAGGGACATCGTCATCCTCGGGTATGTCCAAGGTGATAAAGTCTATAGGGAAAATAAATATGCCAATACTAACTAGCACGTTCTCAGCTATACCCATTGGTTATTTTATGGTTTTGTCAGCCAGTTCTATGGTTAACCTAGTGTGAGACAAAATTCCTAGACCGAGGTTGGTATAGGTAGAAAATGGCATAACACTCACACTTGCTCCTAGGTCAATAAGGGCTTTATCAAAACAAAAAATATTAATAAGACAAGGTAAAGTAAAGCTTCCTGGATCTTTTTCTTTCTAAGGCAAGGTGTGATCATAAGCTTCCAGAATCTTCACTCCTCGTGCCTCCTTCCAATCATCACAGCAGCAGTTTTATAGCCGCCTCGGGAAATGGACTGTTTTGAGAAGTATGTTTATGTGCTGTGGTATCGATAAGACGTATGGAACAGATCCCATATGGCGTATCTCAGATAAATCAGCTTCAATAGTTGAGATCGATTTCACTTAATCTCTGGGGTTTGTTTCTGTAGAGTTGGGCAGACTTCCGAATCCTCTTTCTTGCAATACTTTGCTCATCTTTCTAATTTGTAGTTCTAAGGTCTTAATCGAAGCTCCTTGATTTCTTATTGCTGCATCGGTAAAAGCTCGGATCTCTTTGATGATTTTGAGTTCTCTTCATGCCTCTTAGCTGATTCTGCCATAAATTTGGACAGTGATGCTTCCATAGTATCTCTTCGAGCTGGGTATGAAGAATTTCCATTGTTGCGTTGGTAGAATCCTGGCCCTGCTGCTCTGTATTGTCCTACGGGTTGATAGGGTGCACCAAACTGTGTATAGTAAGCCTCTTCTAAAGTTTTTCCTTCTTCCTTGAGTGGACAATCCCTTGTATAATGTGGTCCCTTGCACTGTTCGCATCCGACCTGAGCAGCGTACACTTTTTCATTCACCTTTTTTATTTCTCTTCCGAGATTGTTGAGTTTGGCTTGGATAGCAGCCAGCCCGTCAGAAGTTTTAGTACTCCTGTTTCTTGAAGATATACCGATATGTACCATAATGTAAGTATTTAACCATTTCTTGGATGGCCACTTTAGCATCAGCAACAGTTTTAGTCGGGATAACACCTTTTGAGTCAAGGATTTATCTTGTTGGAACATCGAGCCCATTATAAAACAAGATGACTTCCTGCATGTCAGTCAGATAGTGTTGAGGACACTTCATCAGCAATTCTTTAAATCTTTCCCAAGCTCGAAAAAGGCTTTCATTGGGTTCCCGCTAGAAGTTGTTGATTTCCTCCATTTTCTTTGCGTTATGGGCAGGTGGACAATATTTGCTTAGAAACTTCATTTTTAAGACTTCCCAGGTTGTAATTGAACCAAATGGTTCATTTCTGAGCCATCGGCTTGCGGCTCCGGTTAAGGACACAGGAAAGGCACGAAGCATAGGTTGATTTTGAGTTATGTTTGGGATGTGGAATAAGTCAATAATCTCTAGAACTTTTTTGATGTGTTCGTTTGCATCTTCGTGTTCTGAACCATTGAAAGTATTGTCACGAAGTTCTTTGAGAAATTGCCCTTTTAGTTCAAACTGGGCATTAGCATCAATCCTGGGCCTAGCAATGCCCGATCCGTATTCACTACAGGTTTTACTCATGTATTGCTCCATTGTTTTCGCCATTATTTCTGTAACTTCTTCTTCTATATGCTCTTCGATGTCAGAAAATTAATCGAACTCAGGTGAATCTGATTCTACGAGACTTGGTGTTTTGAAAAGCTTCCTTCTTGAACAAAATACTCGTTTTGGGTTTTCCAAAGGCGTAAATAGTTCCTTAGTGGAACTCCTTGTTATGCACCACCTAAAACAGAGAATCAATCAGTAGGATATTCTCTTAAAAAAAGGAATACAAAAATTTAAAAACGGAAATCAATTTTAGTTTCTATTACTATATCAGATGAGCTATACGTTGTATTCTATTGATTAGTATACACCGTATGGATCTGCTGAATGATAGTACACCATATCGATTTTAACAAATACGTCGTATGTTTGGGAGAATAGATACGCCGTTTAAACTGTAAAAATCAATACGCTATTCTGAGCAGAAGGTTTAATACGCCGCATCCAACTGCTGGATACGCCGTATCAGGTGATCAATCAGAACAGAATACTTTTAAAATGCATAATTAAATATCAATAAATTTAAACACAAATTAAGGCAACAAATTATAGATCAGTATTAATTAAAGAAAGTTTACACTAAGCTAAGCAGATAATGGTTAGAAATACTAAAAGAATAAAGATTAAACAAAATTACTCCCCGGAAGCGCGCCAAAAACGTGATGTCATCGTGTGTGGAAACCTAAAGTTCGTTTTTAGTCTAGGATTGTTAGACTCATCTAGGATAATGAAACATATGGCGGAATATTCGATACATAGAATAATGCATAGCGGAGAATAAGAGCATAATGAGACAAATCTAAATCAACAAAGGTGTTTTATTCCATTCATATTATACAGTATTCCCCTTATTTCTAGATGATCAATTCTAGAACGATTACTCTAACTAGTAATAGGATCAATAACACATTGAGCTTGGGGCTACACAACAAACTAGGCGTCTACATTAGAAGACTTACGCCTAGACACATACACACTTTTCTGGTGTTTACATCTTGATACACATTCTCAACCACAAGGATCTCAACTTGTTCATGAAGATCTTGAGCAAATTAATGATGATGATTTAGAAGAGATGGATCTAAAGTGGAATATGGCACTGTTGAGCATGAGGGCAAGGAAGTTCTATCAGAGAACTGGAAGGAAAATAATCATCGATGGAAATAGTACTGCTGGATATGACAAATCCAAGGTAGAATGTTTCAACTGTCACAAAATGGGACATTTTGCTAGAGAATGTAGAGTTCCATGAAGCAAAGGAAGTTAAAACCCTAATTCTGCTCGTTACGTATATGGTTTCCAAAGTGTTGATTTAGTGACTAAAAAAGTGTCACTAAAAGGGCGTCGTCTGGATACTTAAAAAAAAAAAAAAAAGGGTATCCAGATCATGTGATTATATTGAAACAACAGGTTGGCAACGTCAAGAGAAGGTTGATGTTTCGGTTCTTAAAAGGAGCAGCAGCATCAAAAACGCAAGAAAAAGTAACAGCAGGTATGTGATGGTTAGTACTGCTACATATTGGTTAGTACTGCCAATAAAATTTTTGTACTGCTTGTTATTACGTTGAGCTGTTGAGTCAAGGGAGAGGTTATTGTTGCTTGGCTCATGGGTTAATGCTGCTTGTTGAGTTGATTACAACTGTTTGGACTCGAAGTTGTACTTGTACTGTTACAAGGTGTCGTATGCAACAAGCAAAGGAAAGTTTATGCTGCTCGTATATTATTAATGTTGCCAAGTCTATTGTTAGTGCTGCCAAGGTTAATTAATACTGCTCGTTGATATTTACTACTGCCAAGAATATTATTAATGCCGCTTCTATGCGTTAATGCTGCTAATCTTGAAAGTTAATACTGCCAGCATTAAAAGTTAATACTGCCAGCATCAGAAGTTAATACTGCCAGTAGTAATTTCAAGTGTTAATACTGCTTGGGTTTTCGAACTGTACACTTAATGCTGCTGCTTGATTTTTAGTACTGCTAGGTTTAAAAAGCAGTTACTACTATTCTTATTGGTCGTGGTTTATTAAGTTTGTACTGCTAGCATTAAGAGCAGTTAGTTAGTACTGCTTGGAGCTTAATGGAATTAATACTGCTAGCATTGTTCGATATTGGATACCACACACAGATTGATTTTGGTTTAAATGTTTAATGGCTCGTTTTTGGAATTATTGTTTAATTGGTTACGAAGAGGATTACTTATCATTTATTTGAAGATGAAGTGGAGTTTCACGGGTTTGTGTTCTTATTATATCTTTTGGTCTTTGAGATAACTTGTTCGTGCGTTCAAGCTGTGACGAAGAATTGACAAATCTAGCAATGTGTGATTTTTCTTATGGTGCTCAATGCTCACATTTGCTATCACTTTAAGGAGTTACATTGTTGTGCTCAGTGTCTCATAGAAGATGAGGATGTTGTCAAGAGATTGTGATCTACTTATATTTCACAGATTTATTTATAAGTTTGACGTCACGTGGATAAACAAGACATAAGACACAAGTTTGGGTTGTTTTACTTCTACATCAAGTTCGTTATACTTAGTTTTCTTCATCAGTGATCATTACATAGAGCCTACACAATTTGAAGATTCAAGAAATGGTTAACATATGAGTTTCAGGGGAAGCTTAATGTTAAAATGTTTAACCATTTATATGCTACATCAAGGTGAAGGTTTTTACTACTACTAGCCTTTGTTACTACTCCTAGTGTAAGTTTCTACTGCTCAAGTTTATTTTTCTTAAGGTACGTAATAGAGGGCAATTTGGGTCATTAGAATACTTGGATTAGAAGTCTAATATTGGTTCGTAGTTTTGAAGATCAAAGTTGCATTCTTTAGTCTCCTATTTGATATTGATAAAAAGGGGAGAAGATTTGATGATTTGCAACTTGTAGATCCTTGGTAGCTTAAGGGCAAGTGTCATTCATATATTAACTTCAGGGGAAGTTCGTGCTTATTTGGTTTTGTCATTATCAACTAGGGGAAGATTGTTGGGAATTATATTTGAGTTAATAAAGACAAAATAAGAATGAAACAAGATGGAAACATAAGGACTGAATCTAGCATTATGGAATTCTACAAGCTGGTGGAGTTTATTCTACAAAAGATAAAAGATTCCAAAAGATATGATTTTTAAAGATAAAGATGAAGTTTATTAGAGAATTAAAAGATTTAGTTTCCTTATACAATTATGTTTTCCCTTGTAAATCTAGATGGACTCTACTATATAAAGAGATCCCTAGATATAGTTTTATGTCTGTCAAGATGTAAACACCAGAAAAGTATGTGTGTAAACTAGATCAATGTAGACGTCTAGTATAGTGGTGGTGTAGCCCCAAGGATCTTTGATCCCTGTTAGATTGTAACCGTTCTAGAGTTGATCGTCTAGAATTGGGGCTTGATGGAAACATATGAATGAAAAACCTTGTTTGATAACTTATTGTTCTTTATCATTCTGCTGCGTATATAAGTTATCTGTAAAACATATCCTAGTTGGGCTTAAACGATCTTCACAGTTGTGGATAGGTTGTTGACAAACCTTAAGACAACACTCTAATAGGCAGTGTACCCGGTCAAGATGTAGCTTCACGGTAAGTAGGGTGTCGAACACTAAGAGCGAACGTTAACCTAATATTCTATCAGTATTTTAATCTATCTAGATTAGTCTAATTATTGGTTAAACCTATGCTGTACATATTTACTAGTGGTAAAAGGGGGGTTTTTAGCCTGAGAGACTAGCACAGGTTTAATGGTGACAAATATCAATTCTAAACACAATAAACACAAAAGAGCGGTACAAGCCAAATAATCAAAAACTGTATTAACCATGTTAAATCCAATTATATGTTAATTTGTTTGTTTAGTGCAATGGCTGCTTATTTTGAGGCGGCATATCATTCTTAAGACTTAGGCGGTACTTCTTCCTAAGACCTAGGCACGAACAATCCTGCCACGACTAACACATCCGCATAAAGCATCCTTTAGTCTAAGTATAATCTATCATAGGGAATTAAAGTGGTGGTGATCTTGTTAATACCCTAGCCCATCGGGACTTTACCCACTTATTGCTTGATGTTGTTTTATATACCAGTAGTCCACCACCCAAATCATTGCCAATTAATTAAGAACATACTGGTTGAAACATTTATCGGGTCACCTGCCAATCTAACTAAGCTCATAATGAAAGAGCAAGGACAGGGTGTCATTTGTGATCCTATTGGTTCGGGTATATAAAACACAACATGAAGAGCTATCCCATCATCTAGATTACGTGTTAAGTCTCACTAGACTCAGTTGAATGATAGGTCGCATGTACAAGCACATAAACAAGTATAAGGCGATAAACATAATTAAACAACAACAATAAATTAAACAAGCCAGATTAAAACAAACCAAACATTATAATCTTTATTAACATGGCTAATACCTGAGGGTATTAGCCCACAATTATTGTAATTATACAAGCGTGATCAAATAATGAAAATTGAATGATTAAGAGAGTAAAAATTACACGATGTCTTCTATGGAATTATGGTTGGTGCTTGACCTTGGCTGCTCCTTCTTTCTTCAGAAATTCAAACTTTAATGTATATTATATAAAGAATATGATATTGCACACTAAAACTCATTTTTAAGTCTCCAATTTATAGTGTCTGAAAATGCATGGATACGGCGTTTAAAATGAGGTCTATACGGCGTATAGGGTTAATTTCCTTAGAGTAAGCGCTATGTTTAAATCAATTAAGATTAATTGCTTTCAATCAAATTAACTATAGATCTTTGACTGACGACAAGCTGGATACGGCGTATAGGTGAAGCGTGATACGCCAGATAAGGAATTAAACGTATGAGTATTCTTTTGATGAGCTGGTGCTGATATGCCGTATCTTCCTTGCTGGATAAGGCGTATAGTAACAGACATGTGTTTTCTTCAAATGTCTTTGTTTAATTACTGCAATTATAAACTTTAAGCAATTAAGTATAAATATCTTGCAATAATTATATAAAAGTGAGTAAAATGCATGAGATAAATGATGGTAAAATGTGACGTTATTTGTTGTTATCAAGTATCATGCAATTATGCTTTTAAACCAAGCATATGTTGCCAGCAATGTTATCATATAAGATGAAAACTTGCTTCTACAAATATTGAGTATCATCTCAATTAAAACAAGCACTAGTGTATATAAATAACACTAAGCTAAACACCGTAAATTCTAAACACTTCTTTAATAATGTTTACAATCTTTCAATTAGATTTTCCTTCTAATATCTTTCAATTAGATTCTCCTTCTAATATATTTCAATTAGATTTTCCATGTTATCAAATCATTTAACACTCATGCAAATGATAAAACTTATCCCATACATAATATGATGTACATAATGAATCCTTTAGTGGGACTTAAGGTTTCCATTCTTATGTTCAATCTCACCAAGTAAGATAGATCATTCGAGTTACACTCAATGATATTTCATATTGCATTCAGACTTAATTCACCACATATGTTTAATGTATTAAACATACTATTCCAAGGTTACATGTTTCATCTTCTAAAATACTTACCAGAAACTTTATTCCAATCTAAGGGACAAATCTTACTTAGATAAATAAATTATTTCTAATTATGTTCAATAACATAATCTCTTTTAGAAAGTAAAAATAATTTACTCCCACTAGCTTTGAGATGTACTCATGAGATATCTTATTTATAATAAAAAATCAAATCCAACAAGTGATTTATTTAACAATTAAACTTAAGATTATGCTCATCAAATGCGCGCTTATTAATCCATGCTTGGATTCTAGCATTTTTGTATACTTTCTAAAGATTTATTGGATCCATAAAACTTTATTTGATTCCATATCTTCCTCGCAAGGTAATCAATCAACAAGAGTTCTTGTAATCCTACTTGTCATATTTATGTCAAAGAAAACAAGTATGACAATCAAATCATCTTTTTATATTTAAAGTTCATAAATGAGGAAGTTCTAATCATAATCAATTACTTGAGTATGAGTAAACATTTATGTCATTTGACGTGCAATAAATATGTATACAAAATATTGTCCTTATGAGTCTTCTTTAAAAGACACTCATTTAAACCTGATAGGTCAAAGATAAAACAAATTCCAAGAATATGATTATCTCCTTTAGGAAAACATCTCTTCATTCATAGTCTTTGAGTCACTCATTAAATCCAAGCTCTAATAATGCATCTCCTATGGTTAGTAGGTTTACAATTGATCCTCTAACTCATAATCCTTACCATTGATATATAAACATATCATGAGGTATCCTTGTGGATCTATGAATATGAGTAACATCATTCTAAGGTTCATCATTATCATGTTTAGCCTTAGTATGACATTCTCTAGTGCGTTTAGGGTTTATGTATTTGAAGTAAAGCAAGACCTACATAACTCCCACTCGCTTTAACAAAGTAAGATGCCTACTCGCTTCTTGTATATTTGAGACTATTATCAAATAACTCAGCATTAACGAGCAACAGAAACTTTGTTCTCATGTGGGTTGTAGAAATGGTATCCTATCGTTTCCTTTGGGTATCCACCAAAATACATTTAATAGTTTTAGGCATTTGTCAATAATAATCTCTAGAGATTTTTATAAATTTTGAACTTCAATCATACACAATGTGATTCGTGCTCATTTTATACTAGAATATGTTCTTAAGTTAACCTTTTGGTTGGGGTCCTTATTGGTATTTCACAATATACTCAAATATCTAACCTTGATTTCTTTAGGAGTTAAATAAGTTAAGGTTATCATGAATCAAAATAATATATAGTTTGATTACCCTTGTTGGACATACCATAAAACTATGGTATTCCAATAATGATTGTTCTTTATTACTTGATGGCTTTTCCTATTTATCCCAACTCCTTAATTTAAAAATCGTAAATGTTTAATAGTTTTTAAAGCCAATTGCATACCTCTTATAAGTCATTTGATCAAGTCACACGTCTTATTGTGTATGTTCTACACAGTAGAATTAAAACCTCCAAACATTTACTAATTTTATTTTGTTTTAAAGTCGCTTGACCAATCAATGTCTTCATGTAAATGTCTTTAACAGAAGACATTAAACAAGATAACTTTTTACTTTACGTTATAAGTCTTTTCACAAGTAAAGGACTTAATGTATATGTCTTTGATATGAAGACATAACAATTATTAAACTAAAGTAAATCAATAGTAATTTCAAGTTAATTTCAAACTTCATGTTTATGATTTCTAAGAAAACATAACCATGTATGCTTACCTTTTTATCTTGACATATTTTCTTAATAGGGCTACATACATTAAATGTGTAGGAGTCCTAGTAGAGTAATAGTTTTCTTACTTTGCAGTCAAGAGAAACCATTAGTCATATTATTCTAAGTTGTTCCTTGCACACAATAAAGATTTCTCCCACTTGTGCAGGGTACAACTTCTTATCATAAAACAACACCATACTAGTTAGTTTGTTTGTATTGACAATATGGCAGTGTCAAGCTCATAGTTAGTGTATATAGGAACTCCATCTATTAATAAGGTTATCGTGAATAACTATCAAAGATAACAATACGGTGATTCTTACTTAATGAGATTGTTTCACACTTGGAATAGTAATTTATTATGTAAGCCAAGCAGAATTAAAGTAGGATGGCTTATGGGAAAAAAGCTCATAACTTCCTTCTTATATTTGGGAAACATTGCAAGTTTGTCATTTTGTTTATAAAATGCAATACTCCCACTCGATCTGACAACATTGTGAGTGTTCCTTCACTAGTGAAAGTAATTTGCAATTTATCTTTCCATTTATTGAATATCTACACATTATTGCTAATGTGAGTCACATGGACTAGTAAGCAAGTACTTAGATATTCAAGGAAGTGTGTTCAAGTTCTAACTATCTCAGCTATTCTATTAACTTGAAAGAGCATGCAATTCCTCCTTTATCCGCTCTTTACACCTAGGGTGTGTAGCGTCTCTTACTGGTTTTATGGAAACAGCTATAGACACGAGATCTCTAGTTATTGCCTTTTCCAGTATTGTGGTGACATTTCCGTCTTCTAATCAAACCTCATAAATATGTCTTGTTTACAACAAGATATTTTAATCTTGGTAGCTATGGACACAAGCTCTCTAGTTATCCAAGTTTCTTATTATGATTCAAAGATTTCAAAATTGAATAAGGATATTGAAGCAATCCTAAAAGAATAAGAAGTCCAATTCACATAACATGTAAGTTTGGTATGAGTTCAAATAGAATTTAGGATAATTCTTTCATTCTTATTATAACTTTTTTTTAAAGTAAAAAGTATAGAATAATGTCTGATTTTTCAAGGAGGAAAATAGCCAGTTTGTCTTCCACAAGTAAGAACAAACCTTTGTTTGCGGTATTTGTTGCATTAATACATTAAACGAACTTGCAAAGTTCATTTTTAGTATTTTTGATAATTCATCCCCTAAAAATTAACTACCTATTTTTATATAAATAAACAATTAATTTTGCAAGGGTCTAAGATCCAACTTGACGTTCTACCATTAATACAGTTGATCTACTAGAAACGGTTTAACTCAAAAGGTAATATGCGGGAGATAACTGCCAACATGTGCAACTCTTAGCCATTATGGGGCACAAGGCAATATAATCCAGAATTATAATGTCAAGTAGCATGTTTAACCTCATCGTATGCCTCGGGTCGCAATGTTACATGACCACCATACTCGATATTCTAATTCGTCATACAAAAATCAGTAATTTTACAGGGACTGGGTCTATACCATACGATTGTTTATATTACCTTGTTTTGCAATTTCTAAGGACTGTCTTTTAGAGTTAAAAAAATAAAAACTAGTGATTCCATACTTGGATGGAAATGACTGATTTTTAAGGTTTAATATTTTGATAAATACTAGGGTTACCAAAAATGTGCATAAGAAAGCATGCATACAACCTTATAACACTAGTTATTTAAAACATTTCCAAATTTGTTTTAAAAAACTTTCTATAAATAGAAATCCTATAATTTTATAAACCACATGCCATTTATAAAATTAGGTTACCATGTTTACAATATTTCCATGTATAAGTGATCTTACTACGGATAAGGTTAATTCCCTACGGGAAATAATCAAACCCTAGTAATGATTATGACATACTTTAAATATTGTTAAAACGTTTATGTAAAATTGTTTAATCTTATATTGTTTCGTCGCGGGTTCCCTTGCGGAAACCACTAAACCCATGCATTATAGAACGTTTACAAGATTTAACAAATTTACGTATATAGTCCATGATTTAGCAAAGTGTACATATCAATATACGTACAATAAGCATTTTAATCATGTACTTTTAGTTCATATTAATTTTAAAAATCATTTTTGCATAATTATGAAAAAACTTAATATATAAAACATGCAAAACATATTTACCAAATTAATCATACTAAACAAAATCATTTACGCACTTAAAACAATAATTCAGCAAAAGTCTTCTCATCTTTTGACAATTGAACCAATTTGATGCACATAATGATCTCATGCCTACCATACTAAAAAAAGTATAGCAAAAAATCAATATTTAGTCTTATAGTAACCATGGTTTACATGCACGTTAAATCCATGGTTGACAATTTATAAGCAATAAATAAGCTATAATATATTCAAATCGCAAATTATAACACATGCATTTATAATAAGCGAAAAAAATCTTTCTAAAATATAACCATATTTTATTTCTTATTTTTATGTGATATTTAGGGTAAAATATTTCACTAAATAATTTCATAAAATAGGTATTCACATAAAATGCAAGAAATATTTAAAATATGCATTTATATTCTAGCCGGATCTTTCAAAAATACATACCATATTTATATTTTTAGATTTTATTTATATATATTAGTAATTATTTCACTAAATAAATTTCTAAAATAAATTGCACATAAAAAGCAAGAAAATATCACAAAATATGCATATTTTAGGTATTTTTACCGTTTTTATGTTAATTTATAACGCTATATTGAAAACTCTGGCTCTGATACCAGTTGGAAATCGATTATCTTAAAATAACCTAATATTCCTTTATTATCTAGAGCTACGCAGCGGGAATTTAAAAAACACCATATAGCACTTATAATTAACATAAAACATAAACGAAAATCGTACCTTTTAGCAAAACAAGCTAAATCAAAAACGGGAGCTTCTTGAGAATACACAAGTGTATTAAACCCGTACTAATAGCAAAACTCTTCTAGTTGCTAAAATAAACAAAAATATAACCTCTACGTGTATCCACACTACACGTTAACCAATATCATCCGAATGCTAGTTCCACGAACCAACGAATACGAATACTAGAATGAACCAAAATTTTGGATTCCCTTTTAGGGGATCCCTTGATTTCGTGTATAAGAGAGAGATAAGAGGTAATGGGATCAATAATGTGTTTTAGGGACCCTCTATTTATAGTGTTAGGATTAGGGTTACATAGCTTTGGGAAAAAGCTATCTAATCTTGAAACAATGGTTCCTCCCTTGTCTCTCTACATAATTGGTCCCCCTTTATGCTCAAAATACCCCTCAAGTTTGATATTTTGACTATTTAATTACAGATGTACATTTACATATTAATTAAAGGGCTTCTAGTTAATTATTCGATAAACTAGTTAACGAACTAATTAACTACCGTTAAGTATTCTATCGTTAGTATATTAATATACATAATAAATATACACTTATATTATTATATACATTAATCGAGTATTAGTACATATATAATAAATATACACTTATATTATTATACATATACTAATAAAGTGATATCTAAGTGTATACGTGTGTGACCCCTGTAGGCCCACGTATTCCCAGTTGTATAAATATCCGTATGACATGAGCACAAACCAATAAATTTTGTTTCGGTAGATTCCAGAATTCCGTTTAGGAAATCCACTTTGGATAACTCCTTCACTCTTGGCTCCACCGAGGCAAGTGATAATGTTTACATCTTGCAGTCTTGCAATGTTTGCTTCTATGTAGTAGTTCAATCAAGCCTTGGTTTGACTACGTATTGAAATCCATTCACTAATCTGTATAAAATGCTTTCGCAACCAGATATCTCACATGTTGAATCGCCATTTTATATTCGTGTTGGACTAAGAATGGCCTTTGATCTTACAAAATCATTTTACTACAAAGTTGTGCATGCTAGATGCACATCTCATGAAATCGAAGTACAAACTTACTCTTTAAAGATAAGCAATTGAACATGTGCAATGATCGTGTTCCCTTCTTTAGTTCTTAATCATTTTTACAGTGTAATCTATTAGAATGATGTCATCCGTTGGCTAGAAAGTGTGATTAATCAGCTTATACATTACAAGTTAAATATTGTAGACAATGACCATCCAATTTTAACAGCCATACAAATCCCTCAAGGCTTGCATCGGGAAGGGAAATTCTTCGAGTGTGTGGCTGTTGATCTTCTTCTTCGTAGAGATTCTATTGACTCTCAAGACTTTACTATTTACCGAGATAAGGAAAGGGTGTTTTGTGTGGTCGGTTAAGTATGTTGTTAATACTGATGACTTTATAACTCCACTTCCCAAAACCTGGTCGATTCGGTCCAGAGTATTGTTTTGGGATAAAGTGAAGAGGATTCATTTTTGGTGATCAAGTTATCTAAAAAGGTTGTAGAATACAAAATCATATTAAAGACTATGTGAGCTCCATGATATAGGATCTAATCAACTTGATCATAACATTTATGAGTTAATTCCAACTTTTACAAGTGTGTGATTCTCCTTATTGAAAGGGTGTTTGGGTGGATTTTTGTTTTGTTTGTAAGAATGTTTGTATTTTAGAATGTTTTGTTAAGTTTGACTTTTACAAGTCAATTGGGTAGTGTCCAATTTGACTATTACAAGTCAAAATATCTGAAGCACTTTAAGGTGTGTTTGGAAATGGCTTCATGTAATTCTATGACCATTTGCAATTTACTGATTAGGGAATGTTTGGAATTGCATTTCCATTTTGGAGATTAGGGGTGTTTGGAACTATATTTTGAAGGAGGTTGTAGTTTGCTTATACAGTTTGCAGTTTGGTTAATGGTTACTTGTCTGTGTGTCTAATGTATGTGTGCAGTCATACAAGTGTTTCCTGCATTGGTTTGCAGTTTGTTTATGTAGTCATGAAGCTATGGTTTGATGGATAATTTTACAGATTGTTGGTAATAAATTGGACTTTTAAAAGTCAAAGTATATACTTTGAAGTTTGGTGTTTGGTCTACAACATCTGAATAAAGGGGTGTTTGAAATAAGGGTGTAGTTCCATTGAAGGATGTTGGTTTATTTTGGTTTTAAGTTGATTAATTTCTTGACCAAACTGCATTTTAGACTTAAGGAACCAAAACAAAAAAGCCCTTGTGGCTAGCGAAATGTTTAACAACCGTTAGCCAAAAAGGACCAGGCGGGCTACTTTTTTCAGACTAAAGGGACCAAAACCTCAAATACATAGTAAAATGAACATCAAATCAACAACAACCATCTTCACTTAAACACCAAAAATAATAGAAACATTCAACCAAACTTTTCATTTACCAAATCGCAAAAACAATCTTAAAATTAAATGTGAAATTCAAACACCCAACTTATAATATCGGCATCACAAACATTGTTTTGAATAATTCAATTATTGATACCCAATCATCTTACAACATCATCATGTTTACTTGTAACTCTTAATAACACTACTAAAAGTAAAAATGGAAATCAAAAGAAACTGTAAATCATATATATCAACAAAAACATCACTTCGTGTTACCCGAATGTGTTATTAAGTTATAATTTTTTGTTTTAAATTATTGTAAACTGGCAACCGAAGGTGTTTTTTATTGTTTGTTAACAAAAAGTTATAGATATTGAGAAACTTCGAGCAAATTTAATGTTTTAAGAGAAACTGGGTTTGTGTTTTTGATGTTCTTGAGTTTTGTGTTAAATTAATTGTAAATGCAATAGAAAATCAAAGTGTGGAAGAAGACGAGGGTACATTAGTTATTTCGTATGTCGTCCATTTAACAAAAACAATAACGGTCGTTAGCGATAATGGCATTGGTTGCAAGAAAACAGTGGCCAAAAGGATATTTTTTGCCAAAAAAAAGGGGATGGCATCAAGTGCAAAAATCAAAAACCGCAAGGACAATTTTTGCAATTTACCCAAATTAAAAAGATGTTTGTTTATTAAACATGTTCGTAATGTAACAGTATATAAAAGGGTTAGTTATTTTAAAAAACATTATACTTGTCCATATTTACTTTTTTAAACATCAATTTTTTTACTTATGTGAACATTAAAGTGGTTTTTTGGCATTTTTTAGGCATATATGACCATTTTACCCTTTAATGTAATTTACATAATTGGTCCCTGTGACTGTAAAGTTTGCATCAACCATCCCCGTCCCCTTTTTACTTAAAACCACATAAGGTAGAAATAGTCTGCTGTTTCTGTTCGTGCTGCTATCTCAGTTCCTACTTCCATACTGAGAAAGTGTGGATTGATATAAAACATGATGATGATAAAGTATGTTCAGGGAAAGTGACGTAGTTTACTCAGTTGTATTCCGCAGCAGGCTTTTGTCTTGTGGATGTAAGTTAGCAAAAAACTACTAACTTGACACAAGCTGCATAAGTGGTATTATAATAAGCAGGAGATGATATGTTCACTTTGTAAAAATGAGCAAGATTCGCATCATCATTTGTTCTTTAATTGCGAGTTTTCTATCACATATTCATATTTATGTTTCTTTCTGTATTTCTTTATCAACCATATAATTATCACTACCTTTGTATAATTGTAGAAAATTGGACTATTGACTTAAATTATAGCACTGGAAAAAAACGAAGAATCAGACAGAGTATTACATAGTATATAATGTACTTTGAAGAAAAGTACAACACCTGATGGATATCCATGGTTCTCACTAGTTAACTACCAACGACACCTAGTTATCAACTTTCTATAATCTTGGAAATGAAGGTGATTAACAAACACAATCTTGATCGTTTTTTGTTATTATAATGTTCACCAAATTACATTGTTACACCAAGCTCCAAACATTTGCAGGTTGTGTAGTAGAAGGCTGCCATGGAATGCACATTATTATATCCATAAACACTTCAAACAAGCAGAGGAGTTCTTGATCTTGATGAACTGACATCCTCTCATGGCAACTTCATCCATGGATTAATTAGCTCTACGTACTCCTGATTCAAAATCATAACTAAAATCATAACATCCTACCATTCTGTTTCCATAGCAATAACAGAATGATTCCATTGGTTTAGGCATTTCATCGAGAACTTGGTGTTCATTCGATATACCCATCTCACTTTTTCCAAAACCCATACCATGCCACCACCATCGTTAACTCAATTCACCACTACCAAACCCTTACCTCCGCCAACAAACCCCCACACCAATACCCACGACATCAGTCAGATTGTAGTTTCTAAAAACTACAATCTAACACAATATACCCATCTCACTTTTGCCAATCTCACTCTCACCTACTATACCCATGTTGGTGGTGATGAGGTTGTGATGACGGCGAAGATTACGGCGGCGTGAGGTTGATTGAAGAACACCTCGTTAAGATAACAAGGAATAATTTGTGTATGAATATAGATGGATATATAAACATATGGAACAAGGAATTTGGGTTTGTGCATGAAGCATTTGTGTATGAATAGAGGGACCATTTATGTAATTTAGTTCAAGGATGATGAAAGCAAATTCTCAAAATACGACAGGGACCATTTATGTAAAGTCAAGGGTATTTGGGTCATCGATACTTAGAAAAGGATAAAAAAGGTACATTATTGTACAGAAAAGAAAGAAAAAAATTATTTGATGTTTAGAATAGAAATTTGGAAAAGTCTGATGCTTTTTAAAATGATTAACCTTATATAAAAAGTAACTTAAGAGATGGAGGGTAGGAAATAAAAGAATACAAAAGTGGAAGGGGTTAGAAAGATAATGTTTTTACCTATAAATACCCCAAATCAGTTCCTTGGGTTTGGATTCGATGGATCGACGGTATGATTGGTTCTTGTGAAAACTCCTCTTAAACTAAAAATGTAAGACACCACAACCAAGTGCCACGTTTCAACTTTCTCAAGGGCAAAATAGGAAAGCTTTTACTATTGACCTTTTATTTGCATCTTCAACCTTAATTTTAGGAAGCATTTTATATTCCTTACTATATCTTTACCCATACTATTTAACCGTTTATTATCAATAAAAGTTTGCATCTTAATTTTCTGCATGAATATCAATGATGGAATCGTTTCTTTTTCGAAATACTATACGTGCAAATGAATGTTTGCATCAAACCATTAACTACATCATCTTTATTCATGCATCAAAAATGGTTTTGATTTGCATCATCTTTACAAAAATCATCTTCATGAATCTTCAGTTGTATCATCTTCATCTTTCAATCATCTTCATTGTTATGAATACGTTAACCCAAAAACCAAAATCAAACTATGCAAAGAAATGGTTAATCAATGTCGATTTTTGCATCCTCTTTGAATTCAGCGTCATCATATGAATATCATATACACCATCAATCATCCAATCTTCTACATCATCATCGATCATCAAACTCATTAATCATAATCATCAACAACAACATTATGGATTTTTGCAGCTTTACTATCAATCATTTTAGTTAACCATTTCAGCGTCTTCGATCATCATCATCATCTTTTTTTTTTTTTTTTTTTTTTGAGCATTTCTTCTATGAAAGATACCATTGAGAAGATAAATATAGCTAAAATATTTGTTTTGGAATCAACATTCATTGAGCGAGCATCATCCTCCTAAGGATATGATCATAAAACTCAAATCCGTGAAAAACACAGATTGTCATCAAAACAAATTATTTGAAGACAAATGATTCATTTTTCATAAAAACACAAATGGAAGAACTAGAGAGAGGTGACCAAAATTGATAGGGAATGATATCCCGTACTTTTTGGTTGAATTAATAATTTTTTAACACTCTTTAATTCATTTAATTAAGGAAAATAACGAATATATCCCTCGCCTTAAGTAAGTCAGCCTTATAATCTTCATCATATTTACAAAACTACGATGTATATTTTGAACCTTAGATATAGTCAAAGCCAAATGATCTAATGGCTATTATGTTCTCCTACCATTTTTACTTTAAGAAGTTATTTTAGATGAACTCTTCCCAGACGGTATGTAATCTCTAATATCATAAAATTATATTTCATTGATTTTGTGCTAACATAATAAAATAATAATAATCGTGAATGAACAGTAAGCATATTTTGAGCTCTGCATCAGCAAACCATAGGCGAAAAAAGAACAAGAAGATCTCCTTCTCGTCTAAGCAGCATCAGGACGATGTAAGATCATTTTTTAAGTATAAAGCCTACCAACTTAGGAAATAGAAATATTTTTTAATATGAGCCCGATTTCTCTCCATGTGTAATGTGTTTATGCTTGTATGGTTCTCCATGCATGCCTGTATGCGTTTATGCTTATGTGTTTATATACTTTTATAATTTCCTTAAACATGGAAGCACTCTCCCTACTCTTGGTTTACCCGAGGGTCATGCACCTAGTTCTGACAGGATTGGTTGTTGTTGTTGTAAGCCAAACTTTCATCTTGTCATGAGACGTAATGGTATTATCTAAAATCTAATATAATCACCAAATCGATCACATACCACCTCTTAGTTATGGTTGTTTTTTGCACTTTCTAATTGGTGGTTTCATTTAGCTCGAGGACAAGTTTGCCAGGATGTCTATTACGCCATTCAAAAGCATGTTATCACGAGTTTTACTTAAAAAGTCAAAAGGAATCCATCTGTCATGCCAACACACAACTTCATGACGCCCAAGGTTAGTTTTACTGTAATATATTTAGCATTATTTTATCATCCTATACTTGTCATTCTTTTCTTTCACTTGCTGATTCTCTCCTTGATACATGACGTAACTAAAACTGTCAGCGAACTTAAACAACGCAGTAAGCCTCTACTCTGTCGCTTTACTGACGCTGGTTTTTCATACATAAAAAGTCGGCAAGTTGATGTTCTTTTTCTTTTTCTTTTTGATTGATAACAGGGCTTAAACCTCTAGTTCCACCCGTTATATATTATCTCCTTCAGGACATAATTGTTTGGATTGGACTTGCTGAGACTCACAAGGACGACTTCTATTATGAGTTACAGCTTGAAGGGCTTGAGGCTACTGTTCACCAAATGACATCCGTCTTCCAAAGCCATATGCCAAGAGACTGGAAATAGTATGTTTGCTATCATTTTTCATGAATACTCAATTATTATCCTTTTCTTGGCATCATCATTTTCTTCTATTTTTCTCTCGGTTCAATCTTTAATATGTTTTTTCTGCCCTTCTCTTGCAGCGACCGGGCCACTGTTGGCAAGTAGGGGCGCATTCCAGACTATTTTACTGCTTATGCATATACTACTTAGGCTTTCCTCTATTACTACGCGTGGTCATGTAAATCAGGTATCCTTGAGAGTGTCTACTACTATACAGCTGTGCCATTCAAGCTAGTTTGTATCTGTATCAGTTTGAACAAGTTTTAGTTTTCGTATCATGCCATAACGATTCTCTAGCAAAAAGTAGTATCTGTGTATATAGATGTTTTACTGCAAACAGATTATATTTCTAGTCCCTGGCTTTTGTTTCCTTTGTCTTTCACTATTAATATATCGTGCATAGTCTTTTTGTTATGTCGGCATTACTTTATTATGATTGTTTCAAAGGCTTGGGTAAAAATCTTTTCTACTAATTAAACCATGGTTATTTATTTATTTACTTAGTTGGGAGCATGTTCTAGAGAATGATGATTTTATTAGGAATGTGGCATACTACTGAGAAAAGGAAATAGAAAATGAAGATTAATTTGTATTCTCTATGATGTATGATACCCCTGTGAAATGATATTTTAAAGACATCGCAAACTATATTGACTGATAAATCTTTCTCAAGTAATGTACCTAAGAGGTGAGATCCACCTAGAACACACACCAATCAAAGAACAAAAGAACTCATCTTGGCCTTTGATTTTATCTCCATCCAAAGGCTATTATTAAAACCCCAATCATATATAAATAAATAAAAAACCCACCTACCCCTCATTTATCTTTTCAGATTCTCTCTCCTCAAAACACACACACACACCCGTAACAAAATATCCACTCGTCGAAAAAAGTACAATATCGCCGGAAAAACTAACTAACTAGTCGGAAGGTCATTTCTATCACTCTAATCAACAAAAAATCATCATTCCATTACGTATATATCACCGCAACAACATCAGGAATCACTCGGGTAAAAAACACCGTCGTCGGATACCAGAAAAAACAAATCACCATAAAACCGTTGTCTTCGTCGATCCACCATATAATCATCGATCTGGAGTTTATCCGCCATGGATCCGTCATCGCACCGCCTTCGATCAGTCGTCCACCATTGTTTCGTCGTTCATCATTGATCTAAAAATGATAGAAACCAGTTATTGAATAAAACTTGAAAGAAATAGAGGTTATAGAACCATAAGATCATGAACCAAAAATTCCAGATCTAGATCTTGAAGATGATGTAAAATTAATTACAGGTAAATCATGTGTGATTTTGTTTTTTATGGTATGGAAAAATGTAAATAACATGTGATTTACTTTTTATTATTATAAAGTGAATCACATGTGATTGTATTCTGGAAAGAAGTAAATCACACTACCAAGTCTAGAAGATGTTTTTCAAAAAGTTGCATATCCAGAAGTTGTTGTAGAAAAATTAGAGGCAAAATCATAAGTGATATGTTGCAGTGTTTTGTTATGAGAAAACATAAATCACTTGTGATTTGCTCTTTGTTGTTGTAAATTGAATCAAATTTGGTTGTATTTTGACGTAGAAAGTAGTAAATCACATGTGATTATGTTGTTGTAATGTTTGTTTTGTTATGGGAAAATGTAAATCAAGTGTAATTTTATCTTTGTTGTTATAAACTGAATCAATCACTAGTGATTCAGTTTTGATCTAGAAATGACAATGATAGACTATTAGGTTTGATACTTGAAAGTATGAACTATTAATTTGCTGTGAGATTCTTTTATCAGAATCACATGTGATTCGAGTGTGAATCACATGTGATTCGTGTGTGGATCACATGTGATTCGTGTGTGAATCACATGTGATCCATGTAGACTCACATATGTTCTATGTACATGATCACCTAGAATGAATGGAAGAAACTATAACTAAAAATTCCTTGGGCGATTGAAACAAAGGTGGAGATAAAGGAAAAAATAGAATGAATGAAAAAGAGAAAGCATTTAAGTAAGGGTGTAGCCAAAAAAGAAATGTGGACATTGTGGAGAGAAGACACTGATGGACGCTTGAAAACTTTTTATTTGAATTTGTTTTTCATTTTTTTTAAAATTTACGCAAAATTATATACGAATTGCTTCTTGATTTTATTAAATTGTCATATTCTTGAATACAAAACTTTTTATAGATGCTTAACTATGGTTTTTGTATTATGTTTGAATATAAGACACACGAGTGTACTCAATATTTTTATAAAATGTATCGAAAACAAAACATGTGATTTGTAACACATATGTTAACAAATCAAGTATAATTCGCATGCAAATCACATGTGATTCATGTTTAAATTACATGTGATTTGTGTAAATCACATGTGATTTATACATAAAACAAATCTGAAAAATAGTTCCTTATTTTCTATGTTGTTATATATTACCTATATGAATAAATAAAAAACTAAAACAAATTAATAAACTTACTTGTTACACATGATTGCATAATTTTGGATCAACTTTTGTATACTAGTATGGAGTCAATTAAAATAAGATAGATTTAATTATTAAATAAAACTCAGTACAAATCACATGTGGTTTAAACACGAATCACATGTGATTTTGTACACACCAAACCAAACACACAAACTGCACACACTCATTCTCAGTTGGCGCCTTATCAGTCACATCCTTTGGCTTATCAACTGCACACACTCATTCTTGTTAAATCACATGTGATTCTGGAGAAATCACATGGGGTTCGTCTAAATCATAACTTGAAAAATAACAAACATAAAAAGATATAGTTCAAAAGACACTAAACTGATATTCTACTACATATTACTTAAATTGTTTAATATTGCCCATTACAAATAATGTTACCTAACATTTTTAGCAACTGAACTACCAACAATGTTACCCATAAACTATTCTAACTTTGGAAGCTCAGTCCGATGCCTTCCCTTCTGATTAGCAACAACCTGCTTCATAAAAACATCTGGCACAACATCCTTCACACCATCCTTAACAACATTCTTCAAAACATCCTTTACAACATCCGAATCCTTATCTTTATTAAGTACATCATCCTGCGCTTTATCCTTAATGGGTTCAACATGACCTATGTTAGGATTGAATTCAGATACCGGATTTGATTGCTGTTAAGAACTTCTTTGGTATGCGTTTGTGTAGCATAGTCAAATTTATATATGTATAGTATAAATCCCGTGACAATTCTTTCCAAATTACTTCTCAAACAAGAGAAATAATAGGATAAAATCTCACTTAAGAAAACACAATACGTATATTTTTAACCGGGAAGTATTTTCTTCTCGGGTCGTATCCCAACGAAGTCGTGAATTGAAATTCGAGAATAATTCGGATTCAAGTTAAGAATGAATAAAGGATTTTTTTAGTTTTGAATTACACTACGAATATAATAGCACAATTAAACTATAGAAACGATTAAAGAATTAAAAACGTTTAACTAATATGAAAAATTTAACAAACGTGAATTAAAAATGTGAGCTAAAACTGAAATAAAAAATCTAAGGCACTACTTTTAACAAATTTTATACCTAAAAATCACAAACTTAAAAGAAAATTTAGGAAAAGAATTAGATTTTTTATCTATTTTTGAATTTTCTAGTGATTTTTAAAAGGATAAAATGAATTAACTAAAATAACTTTTTCTAAAAATTATTTACTAAAATTCTTTTCTATTTTTCAAAAATACTCAGAATGAAAAAAGAAATATTACAAAAAGAATTAGATTTTTCCAACTATTTTTCTATTTTCTATGAATTTCCTAAGAAAAAGAAATTACCTAAAACTTATTTTAATTTCTAGAAAATACAAATTAAACTGGAAAAATAAAGAAAAATGGTTTTTAACTACTAAGAATGTGCAGAAAACTAGTAATATGAAAATGCCCAATTTTTACTAACCAATTGAACCCTAATTTTGCTAATTAAAACCTAAAACCTAATTTTATTAAACTAATTTTAAAAAATATAAAAACTATTTTATTAAACTAAAAGAACAGGGTAGAAATTGTAAAAGATGAAAGTAAAGGGTAGGCGGGGTAATTAAAAGGAATTTACACTACAGTGAAAACAAACAACCTTTAACTATCGAGAAAGTACAAAACAAACCCTACGATTTAGCTTATTTTTGGCTTATCTAAAAAATGAAAATAAGCAAAAACTTAAAACAGCAAAGTTGGACTTGAGCTAATACACTACAACTTTAATAAAAGCTTTTTGACATTTTATCAACTGAATAAGCTAAAAATAAGCTTTTAAAACTGTCTTACAGAAACTAAGGCTTAACTTTGAAAATTTAGCTTTTCTAGACTTTTGCTTATATCTAGCTTATTACTTAATGAAAATAAGATCCAAAAGATGTTATAAGAAGCTTGTGATTTGTACTAAAGATATCTAAAAAGAAATGAACTAAAAGGAAACAAAATTAACTAGAAATTTGATCTTAAAAAGCTAAAGTTCAGCTTAATCACTGATATTAAGCACTTTCAAATAAGCTAACTAGCTCATATTTAAGTCCTAGACACTGAAATTTTGGAAATAAGCTATCCTATGAATATATGATAAACCTAGATAAAAGGAATTTGTAAATAACAACTAGAAAATAGTGATCCAAAAGAAATAAGCAATAAATCTCAGCTGCTGCTATACCACTTTTGCAAGAAAATTAAAGCTAGTCTAAGAGCTTAAAAATGATACTTAAAAGATGAATTATATTAAGCTAATGGAATACTTCTAAATTTCTTAAAACTAAGTTCTATATCCTAATTACAAATGCTAGAAGACAACTTAAAGAATGATTGAGACTCAGCAGTATTAACTAAGTTAATACTGCCTAGTCTGATGTAATTGGCACAAACTCAAATACAGGCTAAGCCTCTAGACTTAGAACTCATGAACTCACTATCTAAATGTATCTAAGCTTACATTAACCTAAATTGAACACTAGCATGCTGAAAATCACTAAACTCTAAAACTATTTAACACTTTAAAGTGCCCTGGTGCTGGTAAACTAATTTTAAGCTCTAAATCTTGAAACACTACAAACTAACTTTCAAATCTTCTTTAAAACTTGAACACTTTGAAAAACTCAACTATGTAAAAAATTTTGACAGAATCTTGTTGACTTTTAGGGTCTAAACTACCTTATCCCAAACACTAGTTAACTAAAACTGTCCAAACTATATTTCACTTAAAGTCTATTTTAGAACTAAAAATGCTAAAACCTTTTATCTACTCATTCTTAAACTCACCTAATTAAGCTATTTTAACTCTAAAATCTACAGCTTATTAAGAGAAAAATAGCATTTACTCAATATGTTTTATCATAATAAGAAAGATTCAACTAAGAGATTTATTTAAACTAGCATAGGTATTGGGAAAATTAAAAACAGTTAAAACTAATGATCAACTAAACACACTTCAATATGGAATAAGCATTTTTGAAATCTCAATAAGCATCTAGGATAAGCTTCAAATGCTATAATGAAAAATAGAAAATGAAACTTGAATTTTATGTAATCTCAGACACTAGGCCACTCTTTCTGAGTGAATGGCCTTAAAATTCAATATCCTAATGGCACCTTGCCTCTAAACCAAGAGCTTAAGCTCAATAAGCTAATTTGAGCTTATCAACTCCAAAAGCTTCCATTATTCAATCAACTTGAACTCAAATGAACTTTATTGAATTAAAATTGACAAAATCAGTATTTAAAAGACTTTTAACAATGTAAGCACTACTTGTGAACTAAAGGAAACAAAATAAGCTAAATTGAGCTTATTTCAAGCTTATTAGCTAAAAACAGCTTATTACTTGAAAACTTAAACACAAACTCAACTCAACTAGCTTTATTACTTTTGAAGGAAGAATACAAGATACGAAACACAAAGTACAATTCTGAATTTTGAAAGTTTTAAAAGCTCAATTGAAAAGATGAACAGTACACGAAAAGAAAATTACAAAGGAAATTTTACTAACTAACTCTCTCTCTAAAAAAACTCTCTAAACTGAATGTCAATCTCCTATTTATAGATGAGGGTGAAGAGAAAATGAGACACTCAATCATTCCTAGCCATTGGATCTTATTTATTTGAATCTTGGCCGTTGATGATGTATGATGATGTGTTCGCACCAATTGGAGGCTGCCACGTGTGCAAAATGATGTGGAAGACTGTAAATACGAGGTGGGGTGAGTTGGAAGAGACGGGGAAGAGATTTGGGAAGAGTTGGGTTTGTTGGGTGTTTTGGCGGGAAAAGTGGTTAGGGACGGTTAGGGGGAAAATTAAACCCGCGTTTGGTTTGAAACTTTGGCATAATTGCACAACAAGTCCCTCTGTTTCTTCCTTCCAAAGTGTAGTATAAAATAAGTTTTGGAATTTGCATTTCTAGCCCTTGTAGTTTTAAGAACAAGAAATGGACTTTGACTTTGGGCTTTTGTTGGGCTTTTGTGATCCAAATAGTATAGAAGGGCCCAAAGGGTAGTTTAGTAATTTTGCATCCTCTTCAAAGGGTATAATGGTCTTTTTCCTTCAAACTTTTGTCCTTTTCTTTACTTTCTTGTCTTTTCTCGACCACGGTCTTGATCCGGCTTTTGAAATTGGCTTCAAATCTCTCTCTTGTACTTGTCTCTTCATTTCTTGTCGGTTTTTGCTTGTTTTTGCTCTTTTTGACTTTGATATCCTTTCCTGCACATTGAGACACAAAAGCACACATATTTCCATCTTTTGGCATATTTTTGGCTTTTATTGGCGAAATCCTGGGTATTTTATGTATACAATTTAACACTTATCAAAATTCCCCAAACTAAAGGATTGCCGTGTCCTCACGCAATTTTATTAAGTGTACACTTTGTAAACTAACAAGTTTCCAAAATGCCCTTGTTTTCACCTTTTATGAATCCCCTTTTTAAACATCTTAAGCTTTTTCTCAACATTTTATCTCATGGAAACACATTAATGGCAATCATTGCAATTTTGCAACTTTTAGGCTCATTGAAATAGGCTACTCCCGATTAATAGAGCACAAAAGAGGAAAATTCGTCTTCCCTGACTTTTCACTAGACTAAACAAAGCTATTAAACAAGATCATTGTCAATATAAGTCCAAATGGTTAAGCTCTTATACTTACAACTTGTGAACTTTTCACTCCCAAGAATAAATTAATGATTAAGATGTGTGCACTCTTTTCAACTTAACCATAGATCAATTTATCTTTATAGTTGAAATCCATCTAAGCTTTACACTTAAGCCTTGTGAGCTTAAATGTTAATAACATAGATAAACCTCAACTCAAAGCTAAAAGAAATTGGGAAACAAAATTTATAACTTGATTTTAGAAAATGAAATTTTAACCATTCTTTTATTTTCAATATACTATAAATTATTATTTTTTTTTTTCAATAGGAATGTTGTTCTTAGTTCGAACCCCTACTTAAGCCTTTCTCCCAAATAGGATATCGCATCAACAAC
>BQNB010007119.1:0-22327 GCA_026074375.1 Tanacetum coccineum
TTGAATTTGATACTTTTATGGTTATTTCATTATTTTTAGGTAAAATGCAAGTATGTGACAAGAAACACGAGAAAAGCACGTAAAAATGAAGAAAACACGGATTCTTACGAGACTTTACGGCGTAACCCCTACGATAGTATTACGCCGTAACCTATTCATGGCAAGACACGTCATCCAACAAGATTACGGCGTAACCTCACGCAAGGTTTACGCCGTAACATTATTATTATGGAAGGATGAGTTTTCTGAGTCAGCATTGCGGCATAACATGGACAATTGATTACGCTGTAACATCCTTTAAGCCTTCAAGATGGAAAGTGCACATTAGCAGTTTACGATGTAAACCCCTAAAAGGTTACGTCGTAAACTATTCAAAATCTATAAATAGAGGCCTCATTCAGGCAATTCGATATCAACCATTCCACCACAGATCTAAGGGGTGATCAAGGCCTTCATAGCTCGAAGAATCCACCAGAAGTCCAAGGGAGATCATACTTAAACTTACTTTTGTATTTAATCGTTCATAAACAACTTCTGTAAGAATTATGAGTTTTCCATCCATGATTGTCTTTATTAATTCTTGCTTTGTTGTTGCCATGAGCGGCTAAGCACTTCAAGTGCTGGCCTAGTAATGAATTTACTATCGTTATAATACTTGTTTCCTGTTAGATCATGGTTTCGTTGGATATCCTTTTGACTATCGTGTAACCCTGGGTTTTGGTAGTATTGCGGGTGGTTTAGATCTTGTTAATCCTATTATTAGATTACCACTTGAACATGGGATTAGCCGAGTACTAGGGAAGGATGATTATTCTAACCCTAGTGTAGGAACTAACCCTGTTACCGCCTCTATCACTTAATATACTTAAAAAGCACAGGAACTCTTTCAGAGAGGGTTAATAATCTGTATAGGTTATTAGACTAGTTCTTGGGATAGTTGGGATTAATCACTATGACCTGGTTGCCCTACCTCCGTGACTTTCGGGATCGTAGGGATTATAGGACAGACTAAAGATATCTATTCAGGTCTGTCGACTTTAGAAACCACCAATGAGACCATGATGTAACATTGCACATGAAAACATAGTTATAACGATAGTAATTTAATGGCTAGGCTAGCACGCTTCTCTCCCTGATAACTTCTATATCTTTTAATTTCCGCATATTTACTTTCTTGTTTATCTCAAAATCAATCTTAAAACGTGACACTTCAAATTAAAACTAATTAACACTTAGCTCTTGGGATGACCTCGGATTTACCATCTCTACACTACTCACGACCGAGTTCTCTGCAAGTTAGTGCGTTTGTAAATGTAAAGCGAGTTTTATAAATTTAAAACTTGAATAAAATACGCATCAATAAGCAACCATCTACAAGTAGCATCAACCACAATATCCAAGGCTCCAACCATCTCTATAACACCATATTCATAACCTTCATACTTCTGTAATCCCATCTTTTACTTCTTGAAAACTGAAAGCCACATTCCACTACTTAAACACCTGTTTTTTACAGCAGGGGTTAATAGACAAAGAAGTTATTATACTTTCCCAAAAAGTTCACCTAAGTTACTCAACTTTTATTTTGTTCACTTAGGTTACTGAACTTTTGATAAACATACACCCCCATAATTTCAATGTTAATCCGAGCAACCTGAACGTATATTTTTAGTAAGTTAAGTAACATAAATGTTATGTTTTTACAAGTTCAATGATGTTTACGTATATTTTTGCAAGTTGAGTAACCCCAAATGTCATGTTTCATAAGTTCAGTAACCTAAGTGAACAAAATGAAAGTTGAGTAACTTAGGCGAACTTTTTGAAAAAATATAGTAACTTCTTTGTCTATTAACCCTTTACAGCAGAAGTATCTTCCACCTTCAAACTCATTAACCTCTCCTTCCAAGTATAATTTCCCATTTGTAGTATTCATCTTTAAAAATCATATTATTCCTTTCCCTCCATATGAAATAAACAGTTGCAGCCAGACTTAGGGTCCGTTTGGTCTATAAGTGGGGTTGAATTAGGATTTGGATTTGGTATAGGATTTGGATTTGAATTTGGTTTAAGAGAGAGAAATTATATTTATTATATGTAATTAAATTTAAAAGTTATGCATTATTTTAAATTAAAATAATAAAAATAAAAGATATATTGGGTAAACATGTGGTTGAGAGAGAGAATCAAATAAAAAATGAATGTTTACTGTTGGATTTCGTCAAAACCTACCATCATGATGTGGATTTAAATTTGGGCATCACACCGTGTGTCAGTAACAAAAAAATGAAACCAAACAATTGATTTGATAATTCTTTCATCCCAACCCCACTTAAACATGCATACCAAACGGGCCCTTAGTCTTCTCATAATACTTCAAACGTTATTACCACATGGCTTATCAGCTAATATAGTGATGATGTTACTCCACTCCTTTGCATTAACCTGAACTCTCATATTACTCATTATAGCTTTCCAAATAGAATTAATGAAAGAGCAATCAAAGAATAGGTGATCATGATTTTCAGCATCAATTTTGCATAAGGCACATACATTCATATCATAAGTTTTCTATTTTTCCATTCTATCATGAGTCAACACCTTCTCTTGAACAACCATCCATTAAATAAAGGACCGTTTGGAAATGCACTGAGAAAACCATACCACTTTTGCCCATTTAACTTCACTTTAAAAAGAGCGACCGCATGTTAGCTACTCGCATATGCACCTTGTTGATTCATGATTCCTTTTTCGTTGCCTGCCTGCCACATAACATATAGACATAGTTATGAAAGTTGAGTTTTTGATGAGCAAAGACTACATTAAATTTTCAAGTAATTTTCAAGTTAAGAGAAATAAAAAAGAAGTTGAACCGTTTGTGTGGCCACATTAGTTTGGGAACAAAGTGAAATTATGACCAAAATTAATATATGAGTGAAGGAAAATATTAAAATCAAAGTTAAAAACTTAAAATCTTATATATATTATTAAAGATTGAGTCCTCATTATTTAATGTTGAGTCTTAATGACTTCAAGTTTATATATACGGTCTAAAGTTGAGTTTTTGTTATAAGTGTTGTCATAAATTCACTAATAAATAATACATGAACTCCATTTTATTTAGTTCATATTCTTATTAGAGTAATGGTTTCAATTGTAGTATTTAAAACTAATAATCTAAATCCCAAAGCATTACATTATGCTTTTTATCCTTGTTTAAATGCTTCAGAATAGGGAAAACGAAAACCAATCAATATGTTATTTGAAATGCAGATGACACTAAATGCATCCCAAAAGGGATTGTCAAAAATCTTTTCAAAAAGATTGATAATTTATTCTCATCGATTGATTTTTATCATACTAGACATGATTGGAGACTTATAGGCTGCCCGTGCATTTAGGAAGACCTCTTCTAACCACAATGCCCCTTGGCAAAGTTGAGCTATTTTAAAAAACCATTTTCATTAAGGTTGGGAACAAAAATAGTTATTTTTTAAAATGAGAAGATAATTTTCTAACAACATAAATGAATCTGTTCGAATGATTAAAACCAAGATGAACACGGAAGATGATGAATTAATGAAAATCGACTCTGATTTATTCACATATAATACTAACTCAGGCGAAATTAACCATCTCTTATCTATTGACCCTGATGTGTTCACTTATGACTAGTGGTCAAAACCACTAGTCATGCTTATAAGTCTTGCAACTCCATACTTGCACCTTGCCTTAGGTAATGTTTAGGTGTCTTTATGTCCCCTTTTGTGTAGATTATCCCATGAATTCAAGGAAGACATATGATTAGCTAGTTTCTTGCATAAAAGAAAGTATAAGTTATAAGGTAAAGTGTAGTCTTGATATTTAAATGTATACTTTGCAAATTGTATAAGTCTTGTTTATTTCTTTATATATGAGGAGTCCCATTTATATAAGTGTGGTAAAGTTTTATAAACTTTGGTCATTGAAAATAGAAATAAGCATTTGTTGAAGAGTAGATTTATTAACGTGGTTTCGGGTATGCCTAAACGTACTCTATCGCGAAACGTAATAAATTTACGCAACCAATAAAAATAAATTAAACAATGTTAATAATTATCCTCAAAATAATTACTTAACCCTTGCTGGATGTAAACATTTAATTGTTTGATGCCCGTTTACATCGAACGCTAATATTTAGCGTATGCGATTTAACTTAACGTTTACGATTTAAAGCAAAGGCGTACAATACAAAAGATACATTGTGGATTTATTGACGACGTCAATGACCCTAAAACACGAGGTGTTATAGTATGCCTCTTGCATATGCATAGAAGGACTTACGTTGTTCTATCCATTGTGGGATACCCTATAACGCATATCTATCATAAGCGACTTTAACAGGACTTCATACGTTTGTAACCATGTCTTCAATGCCTGGTAGATCATACTTAGCGGCCTTTGACTTGGTAGTAGATGTCATGTATGTCATAGTCAAAACTCCTCCTTGTAGATACTTAAGATCATTGTTGATGAAGTATTCGAACAGTACTCTTTGACGATTTCCATGGGTGATCAAAAGAAGGGGTTTAGAAATATCAAATGGATAGTCATCGCCTTCAAGATTTTTCCAATCAAGCTTTTCTGAAAGAGTCTTATAGCATTCTTCAAAACTGTATTCTAATTCAGCATAATTAGAGCGTGTACCTTTGAGTAGTCTGAATGCTGGTCCTAGTAGGATTTCTTGAGTTAAATTCTTAATTTTCAGCCCATTCAAGATGTATCCAGAGAAGTCTATTGGAGTGCTCATCAATTCATTAAAGTCCTTCAACGATTTATTAGTAGAAGTAGACATTGCTAGAGTCATCAACCAATTTTGAGTTGGTCCTTCCTGAGTAGTCTTGCTAATACTCTAGTCAAGGTCAGTAGGTTCTTGAGGTGGTGTGTTAGGAAAATATTGTAAACAGACTTAATACTATTAAAGTGTTAAAGTTAAGTCTGTTAGTTATAGTTAGTACTGATAGCTGAATAGTTAGTACTGATAGTATAGAAGTTAAGTCTGGTAGAGCAAGTTAAGTCTGCCAGCTTTAACTTAAGTCTGGCAGTATTAAAGTTAATACTGTTTGGTCAGACAGTTAAGTCTGTTTGTAATTTTAGTAATAGTTATCAATTAGCGTTGATTTAGGAAGAGATAAGCATTATCTCTTAACGCGTTTAGGGTTCCTTAAGTCTATAAAAGGAACATAGAATAGTATTGTAAACATATGAGTTGATTGAGTATTCACAATCAAATAGTAATAGTAATAGCAATAGCAATTTTAGTATTTGTTCTTGTGTTCATCTTGGTATAGATATTGATATTCCGCGTCAATATTTATATTCACAGTTATTGTCTCTCATAGTATCTTTGGATTTATTCAAAGGACTATAAGTCGTTTAAGGCTCATTGAGATCCTGTTTATAAGGACCTACAAGTGGTATCAGAGCCACCAAAGGGACTTTACACAAGATTGAACATAGATCAAAACCTTTTATTCCACCAAATCAAATAATCATGTCTGCAAACGATAATTTTTCTCTTCATGATGATGAGGAACTTTCTCTTCATGATGATGCATCTTTGGATGGATCTGTACCAGCATCCAACAAAGGAGATGCTCCTGCTAAACCACCACAAATTATCACCACAAACACACTTTCAAACATTAAACTGCCCGTTCTTCAAAAGGATGATTATGATACGTGGGCAATGGAGATGGAACATTATCTTGAGTATATAGATAATGAGGTCTGGAAAGTGATTCAGAATGGGAACTCAAAGAAGCGAGTCACCAAAGGTAAGGATGGTGTATACAGGGTTCTTCCTCCAACCACACAGGAAGAACAGTTTGGATGATGAAAGAAAGTAAAGCGAGAGAACTCTACTGCTAATGGTTGTTCCTAAGACATCTCATTTCAGAACTTTTCATGCATGGATGATGCCAAAGAGATCTGGGGCAGTCCATCAAGTACAATGTTTGGTGGTAATGCAAAACTCGAAAAAAAAGCAAAAAGGCTGTTTTGAACAACATTTGAGGCATTTACTATCTCGTCTAAGAAAGCTTTAGAGAAAGGGTATGATAGGTTCCAAAAACTACGGATCCTATCACAATGGAGCCTTGGTGCTTGGAGTGTCAATGAAGACGCAAATCTCAAGTTTTTGAGTCCCTTCCCTGCGTGGGATAGTCTAGCCATGACAATGAGAACAAAGAAGAATATTGACACATTGTCAATAGATGATTTATACAATAATCTAAGTGTCTTTGAACAAGACATCCAAAAGACATCATCTTCTTCCCTTACATCTGAAAATGTGGCTTTTCTATCACAAGCCAAAGCCTCTTCAAGCAAGCATAAGCCAAGCCACAGCTCAGGAAGTTATGGTTCTTATACCCACTTCCCTCTTCTAAAGCACAACAACTGACAACTCCTGTCTTGCTGATGAAGTTAATCACATTCCTTTTCTAGCCACCAAAAGTTGAGATGTGGATTTGATACATGAAGAACCTAACAAGATTGATGATTTGGAATTGGAAGAAATGGATATAAATTGGCAGATAGCTATGACTGCCATAAAAGATAATAGAAGTACTACAAGAAAGACAGTGCAAAGGCCAAGAGTGGATGGAAAAATGCATGTGGCATTTGATAAGAGAAAAGTCGAATGTTTCAATTGCCACAATACTGTGCATTTTGCAAGGGAGTGCAAGTTTAAAGGTTCAAAGGAAGGTAGCAGGCAGGAAGCAGGTAAGGTCAGATTTTCAGAGCCAGTAGAACTGAAAAGGAGCTTTTGATGACTATTGAGTAAGTCAGATCAATTGGGTAGAATACAAACTACAGATGATGAACTCATCATGCTCTAATGGCTTTCATCACTGTGAATAATGAGGTATCCATGTGCTGATCTAAGAATTGTGTTTATATTCATATAATGCTTTTTCAAGCTAAGTATTGATTGAACATGCAATTCTGAATTTTGTGACCAGAAGCTGCCTTAACGCCCATAGAAAGTAGCTGTTTAAGAAATTAGAATCTCAGTAAGAGCCTCCCACAAAACACCAATCTTCCTTAACTGAAAAATTAAATTTTCAACTATCAAATTGTTGAAAAAGATGAAAAGCTGAAAAATTTAGAAAAATATAGAATCAGCTGTCAAAGACAAAATATGCTTTAACAAAAAAATTATGACTCTTGGTCTGCACAATCTACTAAAAAATCTATTGAAGCTAATTGATTGTGGGATGAGCTCAACTGTTAAATAGGTTTAGGATATGGCATACAAATCAAATGCGAGGTCCCTAGATATTAGGAAGAAATAAGTATAGGTATTTTTGCTTTAGGGAACAGATGCAGGACATTATGACATCCTCACTATACACAGATTTAAACAAGTAAAGTACAAAGGTTTCCCCCATCCTCTTTGGTGATTAACCCCTAGGGGATACAGGAGGACATAGATGATTCTCGTATAAGTATGGTAAATATGGTCCTCAACCTCATTCTCCTATCCTACTGAGTCCTGATGCTAGTTCACTGTTTTACTTCAACTTGTCCAATCCAAGACAGTGATAGGGAACTAGGAGTTATCTGACCAGTTCAGTCAATGATGACTCTATCAATTGACCATATCCCTATACGTCTATTAGTCAGGTTAGCCATTGCGCAACCCATAAGACTCAATCTAATGTGCCTAAAACCCCAACAAACAGTTGACCTATTTTGCACATAGCAGGTAAAAACTCCTAGCAAACCAATTTAGGAACACCAGTTGACCTTCCCTCACCTATTCCTCATATAATAGACAGAAATTTGGAATCCAAAAATGGAAATGGACTTAGGTGCAGGATATTCTTTTGAAGTAAAACCATGTTTTTGTAGTGTGGAAGTCTGTAGTCAATAGATTAAGACCTACAGTATGATTTTTAGGAAAATATTGTAAAACAGACTTAATACTTTAGTAATTAAAGTTTAATGTCTGTTTAGTAATAGTTAGTACTGATATCTGAATGCGTTAATACTGATAGTATAGTGAAGTTAATTCTGGTATAGCAAGTTTAATTCTGCCAAACTTTAACTTAAGTCTGGCAGTAATAAAGTTAATACTGCTATGGTCAGAACCGTTAATTTGTTTGTAATTTAGTAATAGTTATCAAATTAACGTTGATTTAGGAAGAGTAAGTATTATCTCATAACAGCGTTTTAGGGTTCCTTAAGTCTATAAAAAATGAACATAGAACAGTATTGTAAATATGAGTTTATTTGATATTCACAAACAAAAAGTAATATATAGCAATTTTAGTATTTGTTCATATGTTCATCTGGTATAGATATTGATATTCCGTCCGCGTCAATAAATTATGATTCACTTTCAATTCGTCTCTCATAGTTATCTTTGGATTTATAATCAAATACTATAATTCGATCAAGGCTCATTTAAGATCTTGTTGATAAGAACCTACACATAGTCTACTTAAAACTCATTAATAAACAAAAGTGCTTGTCAGGAGATAATCTGTCTTTTTAACAGAAAAATTAATTGTCTGTATAATTAGTTAATTTGCATTTTTTTACTTATTTGTTTTGCAAGTTTCCAACACTAGGAGGCAACTTTCGAGACCGACTCAACCCGTAATTGGTGTGGTGAGCTTGCTGATTTAAGCCCGCATTACGGCGTAAACATACATGGTTACGCCGAAACTGATTCAATGAACGTAAACCTATTGTGGGTTATGCCATAAACATATCATACAAAAAATCTTAAAATATATACCATATGATTACGGTGTAACCCCCTGAATTTACGTCGTAACCTCATTCTGAAAAACCCACAAAATTAAGTTTAAAAAACATTGCTAACCTGTATATCTTAAATGAACTTTGTGGGATTGGTTTCCTAGAAACCCACACGAGACTAACCACACGTCCTCTTGGGCCACTTATTGTTTAAAAGGCTTGTTTGCATAAATGCTAAATGCCACCGTGATTCCTACGAAAGTGAGTTAGGTTTGTATAACTTGTATATTTATCTTTGAGCAATTTTATGCTTTTAGTTTGTTTAGTGATCATAGGGGAAAATGAGCTTTGCTCACAATAGAGATTCTCTTGATTTCTCCACTAGCTTATTACATTTCATATGTTCAGAAGCAATGCCCTTAAGGAGGTTCTTGTTCTAATACAACTTCTTCCTCTTTATTTCAATTCGTTAATGTACAATAGGGGCATTGTACAAAATAATGTGGCGGGATGGGAGTAGAATTATCCCTTGAACCTATTCTAGCCTTTGATTTTCAGTTTTCCTTTGAAAAATGGTGCGAATTTTAAAATTTTGACATATTTTTCTTACTAAACTAGAATTAATCTTTACCGAATGCACATTACCATTTATCAATTACCTGGTGAGGTTTAAGCCTAATGTTCTGTTTTCATCTCATTATACAAAAATCTACCAAAATATTGATTGTGCTGGTAGTATTGTAGACTTTAGAACTTGGCATGTACATCATTTCGAGACCTAATTGATTAGCAGGAATAGATGGTTTGAGAAGGTAACATTTAGGAATTCACCCAAATATGCCTATATGTGTATGTTTATCGACTAGTTACAGTGACTTGTCGACCTCCCATGTTAAAAACTGTTTGTTTGTACTCATCAATAGTGCAAGATACCCCTAGATCACCCTTGTTTAGCCAATCTATGTTTTCACCCATTGTTATATGTTTCGTTACACCATTTTGCCTTAGCCAACCCTGTAGTCTATATTTATCTTTGTGTTGAAATTTCTGGCTACCTAAGTCTATGTTCAGTAAAAATGGTTTTGAAGATTGCACATTTCGTTGAAGAAAAATTATTAAGGGATCATTAAAGATCCCCCGGTATTGTCACTTTCGATACTGTTTATCTCAAGTGGGGGATATGTTATGTATGTCTAGGAGTATAATAAAAATAAAAAAGGAAAAAGGTGGTGCAACTATAAGCCACCTAATGTGATAACACCTGAGGTTAGTTACGTGTTATAAAACCAACTAAGTATAAAGGTGGTGCAACTATAAGCCACCTAGTGATTTTGAGGATGGTGCAACTATAAGCCATCCAATGTTATGAAGAATGGGTTAGCACGATCCGCAAGATCTCATTATTAGCTAACCCACTATGATGATATGATTAAGTTTTCGTACTTGAAGACTTGGACTATGGATGGACAGTAGCCAGTTATGGATACCTTAGACTATATATAACTATTTGTTTTTTGTTTTATCTTAACACTAATTAAATGTGTATCCCATGTCTATCCTAACCCTTATATACCCAATAAACTTGTGTTATGTCACCCATGTTGCCTTTAAGAAGTGTCTAGACCCTAACTCTAACTGATGCAGATTTATGTACTCTCCAAGCTTATGATAGAATACATACTATGACTATGTAGATGAGTGATCACCCCGAATATGAACACTTAGACTAATTGAGAGTTGAGTGATTTTTGATCCCCTTTTCGTGAGGTGTTCGGCTTTGATGTTTCTAGCATAAGTCTTTTATAGATTCATTTCTTTGAGTCAAATTAGAGAAATCTCTTTATAAACGATTCTAACAGGTCCACTTGAGGGCAAGCAAAAGTCAAGTGGGGGGATATTTGAAAACATCAATATTTGATACTTTTAATGTCAATTTTCCCCTAAAAATACTTGCAATTATCTTATAAATACTTGAATTCGATACTTTTACGGTTATTTCACTATTTTCAAGTAAAATGCAAGTATGTGACAAGAAACACGGGAAAAGAACATAAAAATGAAGAAAACACATAATCTTACGAGACTTTACGCAGTATCACCCTAGAAGGTTACGCCGTAACCTATTCAAGGCAATACACGTCACCCAGCAAGATTATGGCGTAACAACACAAGAAGATTACGCCGTAACATTATTATTATGGAAGGCTGAGTCATCCTAGTCAGCATTACGGTGTAACATGAACAATTAGTTACGCCATAACATAATTTATGCCTACAGACCTGGAGAAGCCTCGTTCCAACTTTAACGGCTTAACACTCAAAAGGTTACGCTGTAACAAATACAAAATCTATAAATAGAGGGCTGTCATTACAGCCAATTCATCATCAAACCATTCCCCACATATCCTAATGGGTGATCAAGGCCTCCATAGTCGAAGAATCAACCCAAAAGTCCAAGGGAGATACACACCTAATTACTTTTGTACTTAATCAATTTCATAAACCACTCTATGTAAGAATTATGAGTTTTTCCAACCATGAATAATCCTTTTATTAATTAATGCTTTGTTTGTTGCCATGATCGGCGTAGCACTTGCAACCAGTTGCTAGCCTAGCCATGAATTTCATATTGTTATAATTCTAGTTCTTGTAGAATCACGGTTTCGTTTAGCTATCACTTTTTGACTATCGTGTAACCCTAGTTTTGTAGTATTGTGGGTTGGAATAATATACATGTTATATCAGTTATTTGATTACCAGACTTGAACATATGGGAATACAGGGTACTAGGGTTGGATGATTATTCTAACCCTAGTATAGGAACTAACCATGTTACCGCCTCTATCACGTAATATATTTAAAAAGCATAGGAACTCTTTCAGAGAGGGTTAATAATCTGTATAGGTTATTAGACTAGTTCTTGGGATAGTTGGGATTAATTACTATGACCTGGTTGCCCTTACCTCATAAGTTTTTGGTTGATTCGATCGCAGGAATTAAAGGGACAGAGTAGCCTCAAGAAAACTATCAGGATTGTCGACTTTAGAAACCCCCAATGAGACCATTGAAGTTAACATTGTACAGGACAACCAAGGTTATAACGATAGTAATGTAATGGCTAGGCTAGCACGTTTCTCTCTCTGATTACTTCTATCTCTTTTAATTTCCGCATATTTACTTTCTTGTTTATCTCAAAATCAATCTTAAAACTACTTTAAAACGTGACACTTCAAATTAAGACTAGTTAACACTTATCTCTTGGGACGACATCGGATTTACCATCTCTACACTACTCACGATCGGGTTCTCTACTCGTTAGTACATTTGTAAAGGTAAAGCAATTTTTATAAATTTAAAACTTGAATAAAATATATTTTAAGATAACCTACGCATCAAAACCTTAGAAACTATTCCTTTATTTGCCATTTGCTTGTGCCTAAAAATGATGAGTAATATATCGAAACATAGCATAAAAGGTAATTTTGACCCAAATTAATAAAAATTATGACACACACCAACAAAAACCGAGTATTATAGCTTCTCATAGATAGGAATATATATGACTAGCACAAAAACCCTCAAAATTCCACCCCCAAAATGTGAGGTTCGCCTTTAGATCTATAGGAATTCAAGTATCAATTTTTGATACCTAAGAAAATTTATACCTTTAGATTTCCTGAGTTAAGGTTCGAATGCAGTCATATGTGTTTATTTCGTCGTTATGGATGTGTACGTATGGTCTTTGTCGCCTTTTCTGGGGCATTGGTATCGGTATTAAATTATATAAGTGTACCGATACTATATTAAATTCTAGAACTTGTTTATGTGATGCATCCCGAGATCGCATAGTGAGTATTAGGATTTGCTAGATAAGCGGCACTAGGATTAACCCATGTTTTAAACCTGTAACTGTTATGATGGTCACACCAATCATATAACTATCCCACACCCTTGCTATGCACTTATTTTTATTGTAGGATACCTCTAGTACAACCCTCTGAGCCTATCATTTTCACTGTTCTCGTAATTTTTTGGTTAATTCGGACTATTAACGAAGAGCATTATCACCCTTTAACCAATTGTTAAACCCATATCGCCTTAGCCTACCTTGTATGTACTCACCTTTAGTACATTATTGTTTTAACCCAAGTTACTTATTAAGTACACGGTTGCTAAGTCCCTATCCTTGTAAATACTGCTTTGGGACGATTGGGATTCATGGTAGTATTTATCTTATGAAGAATTGGGGAAGAAGTAATTTATTACCCCTGATAGAGCTCAATAAGCTCCATGTTATGTTGATCTGCCTTAATTAGGGTCATTAGTTAGATTGTAAATATCAAGTATGTAAAAGTTCAAATGTAGGGTGTATTTATAAACCCCTATGATGTATTATATGTTTAAGCAATGGCAGGGCAAAAGTGTACGAAAAAAAGGAAATATAAAAGAAAAGTAAAAAAAATATACGGGCTGCCATTTGCTTATGTCTATGTTTATATTAGAGTCAAGAAAAGAAAAAGAAAGAGATTGATGTAGAGTTGTGTAGAGTTTGTATATCTTGTCCGAGCTCTTGGCTTAGCAACTAAACCAACGCGTATTCGTATAAATAATTAGCTAACCCTTTCACCCCAAATTCACCCAAAAGTCACTACCCAAATGTATCCCATTCGTTTCTGTTTCCGTTTCCATTTCCGTTAATGTTATCTTACACCTACACCCCCCACAACCCTTTAAAAAGACCTCTTTGATAGTAATGAATAATGCTTACGCCTAGCGGTGAAGGTTTGATCCTTTACCAAGCCTATGGTAATTTATATGCTATGACAAGTAATGAGTCTTAATTTTCCATTTCCCATAGTTGTTATAATTTTTTATATACCCGAGTGAAAGAGTGAATCCTAAGCACTTATGTGAGATGCTAGTATATGCTTTTCGTGCTTTTAATTACGTGGTTTAGAAGGTTGCGTTGTAAAATGCTTTTAAATAGTAGGTTAAATGGCCTCAATAATGCTATTGTCTAGGTAGAAAAGCCCATTTGCTTGAGGACAAGAAAATCCCAAGTGTAGGGGTATTTGATGAGGTGTCATTTTATACACTATGAGCCCAAGTTATGTGTATTTCCTCCAAATGTCATTTTATACACTATGGGCTCATCAAATATGAGCCCAAGTCATTTTATACACTATGAGCCCAAGCCAAATTTAGGGTTTTAAGTGTGTAACTTTGTATAACTTTTGGGAGCCAAACCCTAAGTATTTTGTCAGTTTTTAGGCTGACTTCAGGGCCTCAAAACCTTATTGTAGCTGACCTTAATCCATATCTTAATCAATTAAGATTATCTATCTTTAATCATTCAATATGTCTATGTGTTGTTTGATTAATTTATGTTCTTTCTTTCTTTATAACATGTTAGGCTAAACCCTCCTTTGTATTTTCTTATGATTGCATGAAAGTTGGATTGTAGATCCTATTACTGTTGCTTCTTGTGATGGATGTGGGCGTTAGGCTTTAGAAAACTAGCCATAAGATATTAAATTAGCATAGACGTCTAGGGAAACGCGAGACGTGTAGAAAGGATACCATCGGTAACAGTCTTTATACTACCTTACCCCTTATATGGTTGATCCCTCTTAAGATATTTCAATTGCATTTAATATACTCTTAGGGGCCTTGTAATATTCTTCATACTACCTTACTTGTGTGTTGCCTTAATGGAATATTAAATAGACAGCGGGTTCGTGTAATTCGTTCATGACTTAGAAAATACTTACACAGGTCATCATGAGTGTGACAAGGCAACAGGATTAGGAGAAGCAGTCTAATGAGTAATACATGATTAAGCAAATACATCATTTTATCATAAAGTTATCACTAGTGGTTTAGATTATAATTAGTTTATTAATAAGTTAAACAAACCAACCTCTCAAACCATTGATTTACTTGCTTTCTATAAAACATAAAAATACAAAAATAATCTCCTTTCAATCCCGTAGATCTCGGTTAAGCTCTGTTCGAGCCTTCCCAACCTATTTCCCCAGAGAACGATAACAACTCCCAAGTCTTACCTATACTACACTGCAACGATTAGGTACATTGCCTAGGGAGTTGTAAAACTTCTTGTAGAAGTCTCTATGACCCTCACATCAATCACCCCTTATACTTCTATGTATAAATATCCCCACTGAATACAATGTGTATAAATCACCTCCTTTTAATTAGTGTATAAATCGCTCCTAGTGACAAACGCATAAATTGCCCCCTTAAGCAATGACGTATAAATCGCCCCCTATATGGAACACGTATAAATCGCGCCCTATATAGAAAATATAAAACGCCCCCTTATAAATGAGGTGTATAAATCGCCCCCTTATATCAGATATGTATAAACAGTTGCCTTAAAATTCATACTATCACAAATTTCAAATTCTAAGCAACTTTAATACACCAAACATGAACCAAATCATACACAAGCATCATATCTAGCAATTATAACATAAATCAACCACAAAAATTTCCACTTATAGTATAAAATGAGTAAATGTCACACGTTTTACCTAAAATCACAAGATTTTTGTTCAAACCATGGATATTCTTGCTCTAATGCATTCAAGATAGCATTCTAACACCAAATAAACATAAACCCGTTAACATTTTTCATGTTCTTCCATTTAACCAAAATTTCGAGCAAAAAATCAAGTATATCTCAATCATGTGAGTACCCCATGAAAAACTATTATACACGAGAGTTCTACAACCCTTACCCATCAAAACCCCTTAATCAATTTAGGTTTTAGACCACTTTTGATTTCAAAGAACCCTAGACCAAGTTTTAGGGTTTTTGAGCCAAAACACATAATTTAAACTAATTCCATTTGATAATGATTAGCTTAAGATGTAGTGAACACATTTATAGTTTACCTTAATGATTGAAAAGCACATATTTGAAGGTTCTTGAATTTTTCGAGTTCAACAATAGAGAAAATAGGTGTGTTTGTTTCGTGTGTTATGAAAGAAACGGGTGGGGTGTTTGTTTATTTAAAATCTTTTTATTTTTGACACAAATGCCCCTAAGTTTATATCCCTTTGTATTTCCTTTTAATAACTTTCCTAAGGTTAATACTAGATTTACTATTGGCACAAATAGTCCCTAAAAGTTTATTAAACTAGACTAAGCCTTAAGTTTTGCTATCTAATCCCTAAAGGCATAAACACATAACATATAATGCATAAATAAGTTAAAATTATTAACTTCCCGTTAAATATTATTCCGTTAAAAAAACCTTTTTCCTTTTATCACATGATGATTTTGAAGAAGATTATTTGACATTTTCTCCCCCTCAAACAATGACCCGTTTTCTATTTAAAGAGGTGTAGTAGTTGTTTGAGTGGTCAAATGCCTTGAAAAATCATTTTCTGAGATGATTATTTTGTTTTATTTTGAAAATCAACACCATAAAAATAAGATTTCTCTTATTTTGACAAATAAATGCACTGACACGTACACTTATTTGGATAGAAAGCACGAGTTGTGTTGCAACGTAAACACTAGCCTTTGCATGAACATAAAGTAGATCATGCCTGAGAAACTTAATTCCAGTTGAGAGGTCAAGTTTCTTTTTGACGAAATACTTGCCTTTAAGTTGAAGATCGGGTTGCTATCTGAAATAATAGCAAGCCATATGACATGTTTAAAAAAAAATTTAAACTTATGCTCGAACTTTATTTACAGCCTCGTATCATTATCGAATGAAATTTTTAAGGCCGTAAATGTTATCGATTTTAAGAAGACATGTCATGAACACCATATTTTTATATTTTTTGATTTTTTTGATTTTGTATTTTCTTTTTGAAAAGTTTATATAAAATGAAAAATCTTTTTGGGTTTTTCTGATTTTCTTATATACATATGATAAAGAGGATATGTGATGAGTTTACCACCATTACTCTTCATCTTAATCTGCCAGCTTTTTCAAAGTCTCAAGAGACATACTTCTCATACCAAGCTTGTTGATGAGAAATTCAAGTCGTTCTCGTGCTAAAGGCTTAGTGAAAATGTCTGCCAGCTGATACTCTGTTCTGACAAAATACAGCTCAACCACCCCGTTCTCCACTTGCTCCTTGATAAAGTGATGTCTGATGTCAATATGCTTGGATCGAGAGTGTTGGACATTGTTGCAATATAAAGAAATGGCACTTTTATTATCGCAATACAAAGGTATCTTGTTGAACCCAAGGCCATAGTCAGTTAATTGTGGTCTCATCCAAAGTATTCGAGTACAACATCCTAACAAGGCAATGTATTCAGCTTCTGTACTAGATATGGCAGTGCTCTTCTGTTTCTTTGATGACCAACTCACCAATCTATCACCTAATAGCTGCATACTTCCAGACGTACTTTTTCTGGTATATTGGCAACCCGCATGGTCAACATCTACAAAAGCTGTTAGAGCAATGCAAGAATCCTTCGAATACCACAGACCCATATTTATGGTTCCTTTTAGGCATCGAAAGATTCGCTTAACCGCATGTAAGTGCTTTTCGGTAGGCTTTGTTTGATACCGGTCACACATGCATACAACAAATACAAGGTCTGGTCTACTAGATGTGAGATACATAAGGGTGCCAATCATTCTACAATAACGTATAGGATCAACGACTTTCCTTTGTGGATCTTCATCCAGTTTGGATTTCTCCACCATTGAAGTATCCACTAGGTCACAGGTTTCCATACCATAATTTTTAAGTAATTCAAGAGCATATTTGGATTGCTTTAAAAAGATGCCTCTATGACTCTGAGAAATCTGCAATCCAAGAAAGAATGATAGTTTGCCCATTATCGACATCTTGAATTTTAAACACATGATTTTAGAAAATGATTCACAAAGATCAGGTTTAGTGGAGGCAAAAATAATATCATCGACATAAATTTGTACCAGTAATATGTCATTGCCTTCTCCTCCGACGAACAATGTTGGATCGACGGTTATCCCCCACTTTATTATTATCCCCCCCCCCCCCCACCCACTACCCTTTAAACCCAATCCCAGTAATATGTCATTGCCTTCTCCTCCGACGAACAATGTTGGATCGACGGTTCCTTTGGTGAACTTCTGGGAGAGTAGAAATGATGAGAGTAAATCATACCAAGCCCGTGGTGCTTGTTTCAAACCGTAAAGGGATTTCTTAAGCTTGTACACATGGTTGGGATTCTCTAGATCTACAAACTCGTCCAGTTGACTAACGTAGACCTCCTCATGCAGTATGCCATTCAAAAATGCGGTCTTTACATCCATTTGGTAGACGACCATGTTCATATGAGCAGCGAATGCAATAAAGATACGGATGGCCTCAAGTCGAGCAATTGGAGCAAAAGATTCTTAAAAGTCTATTCCTTCTTCTTGACGATATCCCCTCGCTACCAAACGAGCCTTATTTTTCAATACACCTCCCAGTTCATCTAATTTCACCTTGTATATCCACTTCAAGGTAATAATCATGACACGATCCGGACGAGGTACCAGCTCCCAAACTTCAAGACGTTCAAACTCATTGAGTTCTTCTTGCATGGCTTCAATCCAACAGGATTCCGCCAATGCTTGTGATAATTCTTGGAGTTCAAATAGAAGAAAAAGGAAATCATCAAAATAGCGAAAGGGCTCATCCTTTGTAGATGATGTTGAGGAAAACCAGTTAGAAGGATCGCAATAACATAGTCATCGCGTGATCTTTGGTCCAATTAATTGATTGTGTTTGGGTGGATTGATTAATGGAGTTGCACATTATTTGGAATATTATTCTAAGAAGAGGATTCTGCAGAATTGGTTCTGGAGTTGGAAATTGGAAAATCAACATAGGGATTATTATCCATGTGTGCAACCTCAATGTCATTAGCTTCTTCAACACCGAGAGGAATGACTAGAGATGGTGTTTCTTGATTTGTTTATGAAGTACTTGTAGATGGTGCATCTTGATCAATTGTAGTAGAGGAAGGTGTACTGGTTAAAACAGCAAGTTCTAGAGTAATGACTGTAGGAACTTGAAGATCAATACATGGTGGTGGATTAAGGTACTCATCAAACATTGGTTGAAACAAAATTTCCCAATCGTTCTTTGTTGGTGAGACATAAAGAGTTGAAGAAGGAATGTTTTGCACGAGTCTTGAACTGATTATTCCAGGAGTCAAAAGTTTAGGCCCAGGTCCTGAACTGAATTGTTCAGAAGCCATTGCTGTCAACTCATAAAAATCAACATGGATAGTTTCAATAATCATTCGGGTCCTTTTTGTTGTAGATTTAGAATGATTTCTTTGTAGGAGTTTAACCAACAAAAATTCCTATATTAGCCTTAGGTTTTAACTTACCAATGTCTTCACCGTCATTAGTGGGATAGTAGAGAGCACCAAAGACATAAAGATAGGATAAGTTAGGTTTTCTATCATGGAGAAGTCATACGGTGTTTTGTTGTGACGTTTTCAGATTAATGATCAGTTTTGTGTATAGCAAGCTGTCGTGACTGCTTCTGCCCAAAGAAATAATGGAGCCTTTAAAAAGATCAACATTGTGCGAGCAACTTCCACTAAAGTACTATTCCGTCTTTCAACAACGTCGTTCTGTTATGGAGAGAGCAACTGATGTTTGATGTGAGATTCTGACTTCTTCATAGTAAGCTCTCAGTGTCTGATTGACAAATTCGGTGCCATTATCAGTCCTGATTGTCACACCCCGCCAAGGCAGAATCGTAAGGCATGATCAATAGGAATCATCACAACACAAGGCGTCAAAATAGAGAAATACTAAATGAATTAAAATCCAATATATGAAAGATACAAAGTGTCATGATAACACCTACAACCTTTATCATTCAAATTCATATAGTGCAACTAACCAAAACAAAACAAATGAACATGGATTTCCACAATGCAAGCCTATGGTCCAGCTAATTCCTCTTCCTAACTCTTCACACGTTTTGCTCACCTGAAAATGATGCTAAAAACCTCAACAAAATTGTTGGTGAGAGTTACAGGTTTAAGACTCACTTATGACACCGTGATCAACAAAAACAACATTTTACGAACATATATGCTTGGCTATTCTATCACAAAACAATTCATAAATAACTAGGGTGGATCGTACCTCGTCGTCCCAACAATCACAATCACAATCATCTGGGGTGGATCGTACCCCTCCGTCCCAACAATCTATCTCCGCGCAAGACTAACCCACTTAACTAGCTAAGTCCGTTTGGGTTCACACTAGGCCATGCCATTCTCACATGCACATGCCTTACCACAATCAATATCACATAGCAATAGCACAAATCAACCATATAGTTCGACACTTAAAATCACATATCACGGTTCATAATTTAAAAACAGTTTTGCATCATTTCCATCCCAAAATAAGTAAAAAGTGGGACTGTAAAACTCACCTCGATGCAAAGCAAATCCAAACTCCTCAATTAACCTTGCAAATAATCTATACAAAACAATACACACATGTTACCATCGATCAGGTCTCTCACCCTAGTCGATGTAACAATCATAACGATGGATACTCTATACCCTATCTTGATTTAACTCATCTATATACTCTTCACAACTTGCTAACCTCAAGTTACCTTATAAAACCTACATCTTAACTTTCTGCATTTTATCCCATTTTTATAGTCACAAGATGACTCTAAATAAAATAATAGTGAGTGTAACCATTTTATAAAAATTCAACATCACAAAGTGTCCAGAACTTGACCTGATTCGACCTTCAAAAAGTTTAGCTTGAGCAGACCCATTTAAACACTTAGGAAAATTCTAAAAAAATTCCAGAAAATCATAAACATCATGAACATGCTACAGTAGAAAGCCCATCAATTAAAAATATGTTTTGATATGGTTTTTGACATCATAAACACAACTCAGAATCTACCCTGAAAACTTAGTTTTGACAACGAATCTTGTTTAATTAATTTGACTAACTTTCACTCATTTTTAATTCATGAAACCTATGGGGTTGGAAAATATACTCTCTGTAGATAATTTTAGGCTCAAGAAAATCAATAAAAGCTATCCGTATGACCAAGTTATGACCCTCGCAAGATGACCTTTCAAAACTGCCAGTTTTTAATTCCGAATTTACAAACCTTAAAACCCTAATTACACATGCTTAACACCACTAATCATCCCAAAAACGATTTTTAATGATCAAAACCCACTAATTACAGAATATTCTTAAATCCTAATGATCCATCATTTTTATTGTTACATGATTTAAAGAAAACTAAACAACTAGGGTTTATAAACATACCTTAATCCTTGATTCTTGAAACACTAAATCACCAACTTAATCTTGATAAAAAATATTCTTTTTTTTCTTCTCTTGAGGGATTTTGACCAACAACAAGGGGAGGGAGAGAAAAGTGATTTAGAGTTTTTCTTGGTTTTGTATTTATACTAATAGAGTCCTAATTATAGTCAAAATTTGTTTTCTTTTTCCTATTTATCCCTAAACCGGCCGAACACTATGTATATATCTATATATTTTTTATTTAATTATTAATTAACTAATTATCTTAATTACCTTAAGTTTTCATAAAAATCTATGCTAATTTGGGTAGACCTTTTTACATAAACGCAACTTACTAGCTTTTCAAAAATAACTTTTGATTCTAACTAATTCTAAAAAGAGAAAATACTCTAAATCTATAAAATACTAAACTAATATATATAATATGAATTACATATACATAATACGTACACGACATTTGAAACTACGCAAAGCTTTCAAATGATCTCATTTCTATTCAATCTCATTTCAACTAGTACCATGATTCATCAATCATGTACTTCAATCTCATACACATATCTCTCACAAAACACATAAAACACATAAAAAACACACATAAATGCTTCATATAAATTCTAAACAAACTGACCAACCGGCTCAAACCACGATTGTTACAGTATCCCCTCCTTTAGGAAATCTCATCCCGAGATTTTACCAAAAGATTCAACTCTATCATTACCAAACAAATAATCAAGGATACTTATCTTTCAAGTAGTCCTCCCATACCCATGTTAACTCAAAGTTAAGCTTTGAATTCCAACTAACTTTAACTATTGGAATCTTGTTGCTAAGAACTTTGCTTACCCACACAAATGTACGAATAGCAACATAACAACTATAAACGAAGAGAAACACCCAACTACATAAGCCTCGCTCGACCTCGAGGAAATTCCTCAAAAACCTTAAGTTGTGTAACAACGTGATTCATATCTTAATCCCGCAACTCATCAAACAAGAACTGTTTTGAAATTAAGATATGAGTTGATACAAGCTCAACGTCCTAAAAAAAGTTCATCGCGATTTCATGTTTACTCGTAATTTTAACACCACTCAAATAACTCCTGATACTCAGCTCATCGGGCAATTTTAACCAATAAGCTACATGGCCAATCCTTTCAAGATTCTCAAATGGTCCTATATACCTAGGTGCTAACTTATCTTTCTTATCAAAACGTACTACACCTTTCCAAGGTGAGACTTTTATCATAACATGATCACCTACACTAAACCCTAAAAGTTTC
>BQNB010007119.1:28045-41919 GCA_026074375.1 Tanacetum coccineum
ATGTTTTCAATGCAATCAGTACCTTTTTAACTTTACTAGAAAAACGAAAAATATTAAAAGTGTTTAATTAGTGGATTTAGTGTTTATTTAGTAGGACTGTAAATTAATGGGTCATTAATTGACAATTTAATTGGCGGTTATTATTTGACTCAAATGTTTATAACAGAAAATTAATGAATCATTATTAAGGCATTAATTGACATTGATTGCACCATTACATCATATGCATATGAATGTGTATAAATAGATGGCAATCTCAACCATTCCAAGACACAACAAGAAAAACACACAAGAGAGAAAAGCTCCATTAACAAGTTTTCCAGCAGTCTTTTCGATCAGAAGCACTCGGTTTTCCGTGATATTTCAGGCAAGTATGTCAGGTCCGGATGTACAACAGCTTTGAACGTTGTACCCTGGGAAACAGACGGCGAATCTGTTTTAAGGGAAGCGTGTCCAACACGTGCCTCGTTCCATGACATTTTACTGTTTTCTTATTTATCGTTCATAGTGTCTGTCTTCTGCTTCTATCCAATTCTGTCTGTTTTATTTTCTGTTGTTTAATTTCTGTTAATTATTATTAATTGTAATATGATTTTATTTTAATAAAAGTGTACATGTTTCCTTACAATCATAACTGACATTTAATTCGGCTGAAAGACTTGTTTTCGAGGTTATGTGGGCTTGAGAATTACCAAGATTGCAAGGCTAAGGAGCGTTGCGTTTAATTGATGGTGTTTGGGGGGGGGGGATTAAACCTGGTGGTTTGCTCCACGTCGGCGAGCAGTTAGTGATCTCAATACTTTACTATCTGTCATTAGAAATTATGCTCTTGATGATAGTCGCGATGATTATTGGTCGTGGACAGGGGTCATAACGGGGATGTTTAAGGTTAAGCCCCTTGCTACATGTGTTCAAAATTCTCTCCTTTGTGGGTGCGAGCTTGGCAAACACCACCTGTGGAATAACTTGGTTTCTCAAAATGTGAACATTTGTGTGTGGCATGCTTCATTGAATTTGTTGCCTTATGAGTTGAATTTATCCTCTCGTGGGATGTCGTTATCCTCCTTCCTTTGTCCATTTTGTAACAACGAAATTGAAGACATCGAGCATTGTTTGATTATGTGTCCTAAGGTCGTCCCGGTTTGGAGGAAAATTTGAAGTTGGTGGGATTTGGCCTCTCCCACGTATTTTCCATCTTTCTCTATTAAAGATGTTGCCATCGGGAACACCGAACCCATTAGTTGTGCCAAGACGTGCAAGGTTTTACAACAGGTATATATATTCCCCTTCGTTCAACGGATTTTAAAAGATTTGATTTCGGCCCGATGCAACTCGTTCGTTCCCAATTGGTGTTGTTGGATTTCTAAGCCTCGCGAGATATTTTTGTAATCGTTGTTTGGTGCTTGTCTGTGTTAGGCGTTGCGTTTGTTTGGTCTGTCTGCGTGGTTGCCCCATTGTTGTATATTCATTTTTAGTGGTTTCCTCTACGAATCCACTTTTCTCTTGTTAATATATGCCAGCCTTTAAAAAAAACCTCTATATCCCTCTAAATTGACACACTCTTGTTCACTTATATACATTATAATATAGCACACATATAAGACATAATAATTATTTTCAATTCAATTATAGGTATATCTAATTGTTTATGTAAGTTCATTAGCTATTACTGGTCACATATATCCATGTTAGTAACTTTTCTTACTTTAATGATAAAAGAAAGGATATCCAAGAAAAAGCAATGCTCTTTGGCTACTACACATATAATTGGTCTTCTGACTATGTATTCTTTTATTTGACTAGTCTCTTCCAAGGTAAGAGATCAACCAAAGCAATAGTTTAAGAACATAATGTATCCTATTGTTACAAAATGTGTCAATGAATTTCTTATTTATTTGTTTACCATATATAAAGTATTGACATATTTCCTTGTAATTAATTCAGGGTCGGAACGAGGGGTTCCCGGGGGTGCACGGGAACCCCATGGATTCATTTCGCGTAGTATAAAATATGTGTTTAAAACACTGATTCTTCGAAAATGAGAACGGTCCTCAAAAATTTGTGTTATAAATCTTGTTTAGTGTTATGAAATGCACCTAATGACCTTAATCATGGTCCGCCGCTGAATAAATTACTTTGACGGCACTTGTATTTGTGTAAAAACTCAACAAATGTTTCACATATAAAAAATAAATAATTTCATATGTGAAACATTTGTTCTATACATATACTTAATTTGCTATAGGGACTTAACAATGGTCTTTGAATTTGTTTAAAGTCAATAATTGTTGAATTTGTTTAAAATAATCATCATATACTAGGATGTCACCACTTATACGTAAATTGTGAACCTCATGGCTGATCTTAGCATGCCAACAAACTATATATAAATTGATAATGATATGTTCTTTGTGTTTTCTTTTTCGTTTATAGTAGTACTATTCTAGCATCCAAAAATGCTTATCTTTTATCGTATCGTTTAAATACTTTCACATCAGATTGAGATCATGAAGAAAAAGATTTCTTTATCTATATATATTGTTCCATATATAGAAGAATTAGAAGGTGAAGATAAAGATGAAAAGAAACCTAGCTAGTTTTTTACTACATTATTGAGATCTCTTTTGTCCACTCATACATTTTTAGGCAATTCATACTTATTTCCGATAATCTATTTATAGTCATATATAAAGACAAATTAGAGTTTTAATTATAGTAATTGATAGCTTTAGGTAACCATGGTTTGTGACGTTTTGGCAGTCTAATCTACGGGGTTCGAACTCACCATCACACAGACTTAAAACAAGTAAACCCATCTCTTTTCAGGAATTGAACTTGTGACCTCGCATCACAATTCAATTTGCCGCTTGACCACACTGAAGTGGTTATAGTAATTGATAGTTACGTTCTAGTTCACTGCTCACCTATTCACCTCAGCAAAACGGTATTGCGAAAGGAAGAACCGTACGATTGAAAGAAATGGTTACTATGCCATGTTGATTAGTTTCTGGTATAAGTCTGGACAATGGTGGGGGGAAGCCATTCTGACGGCTACTTATCTATTAAATAAGATACCATCGTAACAGAAAGGAAGAGACTCCTTAATGAATTAATGGATAGGGAAGAAAACCATCCATAATCAATGACTTACGAGTGTGTTGGTTTGTTTAGGCAAGGTAGCTATGCCAACTCCCAAGCCCAAAAGATTGGGACCTAAATTTGTGGATTGTATATTTCATAGGATATGCTAAAACAGCACTGCATATAGCGTTTCATTGTACATGAATCGAAAAATCCTGATATCCAAAAGAATACAATAATGGAATCAAGGAATGCTTCCTTCTTTGAAAATATATTTCCTTGTTTAACAAAGGAAACTAGAAGCTCATCTAGATCAGATGGCGAAGTTGTCCAAGATAAGAGACAAAGAGATGATAAGCTCTCCAAGATAGAGACAAGATCAAACCGAGGAAGAAGAAGTTGAACCAAGAAGAAGCAAAAAGCGCAAGAAACGAGAAATCGTTTGGACCCGATTTTGTTTCTTTTATGGTAGAAAATGAACCCACATCTTACCGAGAAGCGGTAACTTCCTCGGAAGGGCAACAATGGAGAGAGGCCATCAAAAGTGAAATAGAATCTATTTTACAAAACCATACGTGGGAGCTCGTGGATTTCCTCCGGTTGTAAAGCACATCCGGCTATAAATGGATTTTCAAGAAGAAGATGAAAGTTGATGCACCTGTTGAAACAAATATAAAGCAAGATTGGTAATCCAAGGGTTTAGACCACGTGAAGGTTAGAAACTACTTTTTGATACTTATTCCGCACGGTTACGCGAATAAACCTCGATAAGAAACAATAATTGCTAATTGCCGCATGAAGACAATTTGGAATTCCACTAAAATGATGTGAAAACGGCTTTTCTAAACGGAGATTTAGAAGAAGAAATATATAGAACCAAACCTGATGGTTTTCATAGCTCCTGGAAAGAGGGCAAGGTTTGTAGCTTGTTAAGGTCGTTGTATGCTTAAAGCAAGCTCCCAAAAAGTTGGCATTAAAAGTATGACCACACCATGTAAGAGAGTGGATTCAAAAATTAAAATGAATGCGACAAGTGTGATTACGTGAAGTACAACAATGCTGGATATGTAATTTTGTGTTTTGTATGTCGATGGATAAAGCTTAACGTTTGGCAGTAACGACAAGATAATTAGATCCACTAAAGACATGTTGAAGATCAAAGTTTTTTGACATAAGGATATGGGTTTTGGCTGATGTGAACCCTTGGAAATAAAGATCAAAACAACTCCAGAATGAACTGTGTACAAGTCAAGCATATTACGTGTGTACAAAAGTCCATTATACTCATAAAAGCGGGGGATTCCTGGCCAAGCTAGACCTCTATTGACACCAGTTTTGCATCTATCTAAAAATAGAAAGCTAGGTGTTTGCCCAATTAGAGAATTCAAGGATTATTGGCAAGGTTAATGTACTTGATGACATGTATACCCGGCCATACATAGCATAATGCATTAGGTAGGCTAAGTAGGAAACGAGTAATCCAAGTTATGGACATAGGAAGCTATAATGAGGGTACTTCCATTACATGAGATACATCCATGATTATGGACTGCATTATGATAGAACACCTGCTGTTATCGAAGGATACAATGATGAAATTGGATATCTGATATAAAGGCTTCTAGATCGACAAGTGGATATGTGTTTACACTATGAGGGGCCGCTATACTTGAAGTCTTCCAAGTACAAAACTGTTATAGCTAAGATTCCACGATGGAATCAGAATTTAATCATCGCGCTAGATAAAAATGCGAGAAGAGGAGGAATGGCTACGTCAATTCGTAGAGGACATACCATGGTGGCCTAAACTCGTAACGGCCATTAGTATACATTGTGACAGTAAATCGGCATTGGGAAGAGCTAAAAGTACAATGTATAATGGAAAGTCCAGACATATCCGTCGTCCGACATAACTCATACACAACTACTCTTCAACCTGGAGTTATCTCAATTGCCTATGTGGCGACAAAGGATAACATCGCGGATCCCGTTACAAAAGGCTTAAGCAGAGAAGTAGTTAGTAAGTCGTCCTAAAGGAATGGGACTAAAGCCCTTAAAGTAATGAGTTTCCATGCAAGGAAAACTAACCCAGTTGACTGCAGATCCCCAAGAACAGGGTCAATAGTGACAAACAAATCAAAGAAATGTAGGGGAAGTCACGTCAATACGGGGGTGTTAATGAGGTTGTAACATCCTAGTCTATTCCTATAACAAATGTGACTTGTTTGTAGTAAGGATAAAGATATGGACTTGTGTGAATCAGGTGGAAATCACAAAGCAAATGATTCAAGATGAAATCGCAAAAACATATGTTTTTAATGATTTAAGATGAAATCACATATGTAGAAGACAAATACAAAGGGGTCGCTTCAAAGGGAATTGTTGAGGGCGCAATATCATAAGAGCACTTCGCAGAACTGAGTCTAGTGCTCAAGACCATAAAGGGCACGACTAAATGAGGACTTAACAATTATAAGGGAGAAGTCGTATGTGAGTGTGTATTGTCCGTCTACGTAAACAAGGCTTAGTTCAAAGACATCGCGTCTACTCAGATCTTAGGCAGGCAAGTGCCATCTCACAAGGGAAGGTTCAAAGGCGTCACACTACCTATCCTATGCAGACTCAACTCGCAGAAATTTATGCGAAATATCCGTGTGTTTTGACGACGATCACCAATCATGTGTGGGGATTGTTGGAGAAATTTTAGTGCGCTAAAATGTGTTTTCACTAAATTTTGGACATAGATAATTATAAGATAAATTATAATTTATTAAGTGGTAATAAGGCTTTGTAACAAGCCATTATATGTCCAAAAATGAAGTTAGATGAGAATGAGATATCAGTCTCAAGAAAAGAAGAAGGGTAATTGGAAGGAGAAAATTGGTAATTAAATTTGAGTAATAACAGCTATAATGTGTCTCTTAGACTGACAATTAAATTGGTGTTTATTTTTTGCAAATTAAATGTGTCCATTGAGTGACAAATTAAATTGGATGTTATATGATTTGCAAATTAATGATCAATTGACTAATATTTTAATTGCTGATTTTGCAAGATTAATGAGTCATTGATTGACAATTAATTGGCTGATTATGATTGGCAAATTAATGAGGATTAACCAGCATTGATTGCACCATACAAGCATATGGATGTGTAAAATAAGATGACAATCTCAACCATTCCAAAAACACCAAAAACACACAAGAGAGAATAACTCCATTAATAATTTTTTCCTGAATCTTTCGATCAGAAACACTCCCAAGTTTTCCGTGAATTTTCAGAGCCAAGTATGTCAGGTCCGGCTGTACAACAGCTTGAACGTTGTACCACTGAGAAACGGACGGCGAAATCAGTTTTAAGGGAAGCGTGTCCAACACGTGCCAATCGTAGTCCATGCTTTTTACTGATTTATTTATTTATCATTCATAGTGTCTGTCTTCTGCTTCTACCAAATTCTGTCTGTTATATTTTCTGTTATTTATTTCTGTTAATTATTTGTTAATTATAATCTGATTTTGTTATAATAAAAAGTGTACATGTTTCCCTACATGTTGTTGCATCAATTCGGTAAATTGCTCTTTTGTGAACCGGAAGTGCGATGACTGTATGAACGTTGAGCTTTTGACTTTCGCGGAGTCCCGGGTGGACGCGGGATAGCATCATCCCCAAATAATTCTGGCTCTTCTTCGGTTACCCGTCATCGGGTTCTTCTTGCTTGCATAGACTCGAGATTTTGCCATTTGTATTTATCTCTAAAAAAACCAAACACTCTTATGTGTAAATTCTTTCCTGGTTTGATCTATAAAGAAAATTAGTACCCGGGCAAACAAATTTTCTTCATTTTCGCCAGTTAAAAGCTTGGTTTGGTCGTAAATCGAGTTAAACTTATTTACATCTCGATAATCGCGTCCACCTTAACCGTCAATATATTTTTGTTTCGGCACCTTCCAACCATTTTTGCTCACTTCGCATCGTTGTATTATGTCGAAATTTCTACCGAACAGTGTCCTCATCCGCTTCGTCACTACTCTGCCAATTCCTGGATCTTTCGGATATTTCATAAATATTCCGCCAAAAAGTTTCTTCCTCCGCTTGTTGTCTTGGCGTTTTCCGTGTGGCGTTTTCGCCAAACGTCAAAAATCATAACACCGTACCATGTGCTACCTTCAACACTTTTGAACTACAATTGAATTATACAAAAATAAAAAATAAAAATCCACTTTTGAACTACTTTGATTATACAAAAATAAAAAGCTATTTAGCCTGTTTGCACAAAAAATCAGTAAGTCCTATGGAACCACGGGGTACGCATAACTTAACTTAAATGTGACATACATCAGGCCTATGTTTTACAACGAGTGGAATTAAAATTTCACATTATTGCAAAAATATGTTATTTTTATTATATATATATATATTAGATAAGGTACATTGCTTTATAAACCTCAATGTTTAAAAGGTAAAAACAGTAAGGGCCCGTTTGTTTCTAACATTATAAGGGTTCGTTTGGTTTGTAGACGGGTTTAGGATTTGGATTTGAATTTGGATTACGATTTGAATTTGGTTAGAATTTGAATTTGATGTAGGAAAAAGAAAATATATTATAAAAAGATAAATTGTTATTTTATTAATTTTTATATAAATTTAATATTAAATTAATTCTGTTTAAATATATAAATTAAAGAGATATAAAAAGAAAAAGTAAGTGGGCCCCTTAATCCACTCAAACCCCACCCATCACCCTAGTATAGTGGTGAGCATCGGGTCATAACCGACACGAAACCGACTAAAAACCGAAATCGACCCGAAAACCGATTAATGATTTTTGCAAACCGAGAACCGAACCAATTGAACCCTATATAAACCGAAACCGAACCGAATAAACTCGGTTCGGTTTGGTTTAGTAGTTCGAACCGAACCGAAACCGAACCGAACAGACTAAACCAAAATTCATATCCAAAACCGAAAACCGAACCGAATAAGCTCGGTTCGGCTTGTTTCGGCTCGGTTTGTCGGGTCAGGTCGGTTTTCAGTTCTCTTTGCTTAGCCCTACCCTAGTATTAGAGGATGGTAGAGTTTAAGGGTGTGAGCCCCAATTTTAAAACCTACATAACATACCAAACAATGGTTTTGAAGCATCTTTGGGTCCAAACCCATACAAACCCCCAAACCAAACGGGCCCTAAGTTTTTTAATAGATTTATAACATGTCAAATCATAAACATATAAAGCTTTTGATACTATAAAACTCATCTACTTCTTATATAAAGGAAGGTTTGTAGAAATAATCTCCCCCCAAAAACCCTTATTAAAAAACACGTGTCTTTTTTTATTTTTAAGAACCGTTGGATCAATTCCTATCAACAACCTGCTCATTATCATACCCCGTCCCCAAATATCTTGCCCTAAACCCATCCCAAAATATTTCTCAGGCATAATTAACTTAACAAGAACCTTACAATATACGATCCAACTTACATATAGGATCCAATTTATATTATACCGAATTCTAAATCTTTATATTAATTTACAACAAAACATACACCCAATTCACAAATATGAGTCGATATGTTAAACCCTATCCCAATTTTGTATGGCATAAGTAAAATTGGGGATACTGATTATCGTATCGTACTCTGTTATTTTGGAAATTATTATTCCTCCATATAATATTCTAAGGTTACAGGTTAGTTTAATTTCTTTTATTTGTTTTTTCATATGATATGTAATGTGTAATTTACTTTGTTTTTAAAGTTTCTTTATTTATAGGCAAATGATATGATTTATATGTATTATGCATAAGGATTAGGATGATTGATATGGATATACAGATATTGGTTCAATATTTGAAAAAATTAGGATAATAACTGATTCAAATAAATCATCACAATTAAAAAAAACAAAAGGCATGTGAATGAAACTATGTTTTTTAAATCACTGAGTTTAGTATCTATTTGATATATATGCTTTACAGAAAATGTGTTAATCCATAACATTATTTGTGTACAGCTCGCAAGACACTCTTTGGCAGAGACTTGTGTCAATCCTACTTTTATCATCAACGATCCTGAAATAATATGCCCGCTTGGAAAATGGCATCTATCGGTACCATTATTGGCTGTACGTTTTAAACTGTTCATCAACAAGCCGAGTACGTACCTAAGTTACTGTTTCTTTGATAGTCTCGAATTTTTTTTATTATCTTAACTTTACTCAATGTTGTTCTATTCTTTTCTCTCCCAGCTTGCCCTAGTATTAAACCGAACTTAGAATATTTCAGTCAGGGACGGAGCTTGAAAGACTTTGTCAGAGGGGCTGAAATAATGTTATCTCATTTTGGAGGGGCCAAACTTAAAATTTGTTCCAATACCAATTTAATTTCTAGATAAAAAGCATTAAACCTATATATACAAGTTAAAATCTTAGAGGGGCCCAAACCCCTTCTTGCCCCTATAATGCTCTGTCCATGATTTCAGTTGAATCTGATATGTGGGATACTCTTCTTTGATGCATATATGGCTTGGTGGTGTTCTGTCTGGATGCATTGTTGATAGGGCTCGGCTTGGTGATTGTTGATGGTGGTGTAGGATGCAGCGGTTTAGGTGGAGGAGTTGAGTGGGAAAGAGCATTAGAACCTGTAGTCACTAATGGGTTAAAAACAGTCAATAGAGGTAGTGTTTGTATTAATGTTATCATAGTAGTTTCAATCACTTTCTTGAATAGATATATGGGATGATTGTCACATCTTTGAAGTAAATAAAGCCCTCTATTAGATTCCTATGGACTAATCCTTATGTATATTACATTTCACAATTTTGTTTTTTATGAGCTTAATGATTGTATAATTCTGAGTGTTTTGTATTTGTCCTTTATATAATATATATATACAACGATTTCACTATTAAATTTTTGGCTGATCGAGAGCCAAAAACTTAACATAAATAAGATTTATGAGCGGTTTGGAGAGATTATCTTAACATAAAATTTTGTTTCTCTAATAAAGTTTTATATTAACCGATCTTTAAAATGTAACTTTATAACTTAATTATAATTACTGAGGTTGTGGAACTTCTATATCATTTGCATCATCATCTTCTAGCGATAATGGTTCTGAACATATTTCACCTCTATTATATTAATGCACAAATAAGCGATAACTGAACTTGCGCTAACTGTTGTTTTGTCGCGAGTTTAAATTCAAGTTGTACTAAGATGGTTTAAGTATGACGACATATGAGGACTAACTTTGTGACAGGAGTTATTGAAAATGTAGAATTTGCACAAGTGTTGTGTCATGTGGCATAATTTTTTCTTAGTGATTACGAAAGTGGAGACTATCTTAAAAAGAAACAGGTATCATGCTTTAGAATACGCCTACGCTTTTAACGTGTTTATTATGCACATGTGATGGTAAACTATGTATGTTTCCCTTTATACATTTGTAGGGCTTGGCAGAATTATTATCCAGAGACTTGGGAAACTATTTATAGTTCACGTCCTTGCGTATTTATGATTGTATGGCAGATGGTTTATCCCTTTATTGGCAAAAAAAAGTAAGTTTTCCATTGTCCTAAGAGCTATTAAACTATAAAATTATATAAATAAGAGTGTGACCAAAAAATAGATAATATGCAGATTTTATTTGTCAAAATTATATGGAACACGGGTCTTAATCTTCTTTATAATTCTTTCTATGTAAATGCATTAGAAGGCAACACAAATTTTGGGTTTGCTACAAATCTACCTAGGGCTGATTCAGTGTTGGCACTTCCTTACTAGATGACAGATGAGGTAATTTTATTTATATTTCTTATTCTTTAAATGAGAAATTTATATTCCCCATATATGATTAAAGGGTTTTACCTTCTCAGGTGATTGACATGGCTGAATTTTGTGCTGCATGTTACATGTGTACCTCCTTACTATGAACTTCAACCCATGCCCACCCTCTTTAGGATCGTTCAGGTGTTTATTCGTTTATCTATAAAATTCCGAATACCAGATAGTTTGGCACCTGGCATTACAAAATTTCTTCCCCAATGCTTAAAAAAGGTAATGTCGTATTTATATCGTGCGAAAGTGGTTGTTTTAACTCTCACCCTTGGATACAGAATTTAAGGCGTCATATTGATACACTATAGGTATTTTATATTACATATGACGCCTGAAAGTAAACGCAATGGTATATATTTGAAGATCATTCGGTTTACAAATATATAGAAGATGATGGTTTAGTGGAAGTGAAATCTTCAAATGCAGACGACTTGAGCATTGTTGAGAATCTATCTGCAGAGAAAGTCCAAGTATTTCATTGTAATTGGGACTGATGGTATTACGGTCATTGTAATTATTATGTTTCCTTTACCTAATTAAAAATTAGGAAACTAGAGCAGAGTTGCTACTAAAGCATTTCTTATTTTAAAGCATTTCTTTTTCTAATTATGGTTTGGTTTAATTGTGTAGTTAACTGATAGTGGAGAGAAAGAGCGCTTGAAGTCAAATTGCACGTTAAATTTTCTTTTAAACCTTTTTTTATGACATTTATGTTCGTGTGAACTTGGTGAATAAAAGAAATTGTTTCAGACTCATTTACATCAAGTGTGCCCTTCTTATGTTTTGGATCGTGCAATTACTTTACAAGGCTAAAAGCATAATTACTAATCCTTAGTTTGGATTATCACAATAAAACATATTAAATAATACCTTTTTTTAAATTTTTTTTTTGGTTTTAAAGAACTTATCAATTGTAACATAAAAAAACTTTGTATTAATTAATTTATAGCAACCAAATGCGTTGAATATAGTTTTAGCCAAACATATAAAATTATCAAAAGATAAAATTCAACTATTTGTTTTTCAAGAGGTACGTACATCATAGTTTATCAACAACCCGTATAACATGAAGGAGAGCATTAAAATCCTAAATGATCTGATTCATTTAGGTCATTTAACATTTTAAAATGTTTATTTTAATCTATACGAGGTATCAATATCCCAAAGACGTAGCTATAGGTCTTGTTGATATGACTTGAAGAAAACTATGATTATATATCTCGCATTAGTAGAAAAATAAAGGATTATACATGTTTATTTTCTTTTTTTTATTATTTAAATATTGTGTTTCATATAATGTATGTTTGATTATGACCAACTATATACTTTATGTTTATTTATCCAGATGTGGTTCTTTTTAACTTATAATTTCATAATGCACAAATATCTTTAAATTTAATATTATACGTAGTAACATTTAAAATTACTTCTATTGACTATTCTACTACTATTATATTTTAACAAATCTTAAAGCTAGCCGTCCATCGGACGGGCCTTGAATCTAGTACCACTATATATAAACCTTTTACAACAATATGAAATGTTCAACCATAACACATGATTAAATTATGAAAAGGTCTAGGATTTTAGACCTCTTCATGCCACATAGATATAAACTACAAGCTCATTATGGTTAAAACAAAAGATAAACCTTTTCATGGACCTCCCATAGTGGATGCCTTAAAGGGGTTTAGGATTCGGATTTGGATTTAAATTTGTTTTAGGATTTGAATTTTGATTTGATGTAAGAATTAGAAAGTAATACTCCCTCCGTCCCTAAATAAGTGTCCACTTTTGACTTTCGAAGTCATTTTTAGCAACTTTGACCTTAACTATTTCTTGTTGTGTTATATAATACTTGATGCAAAATATATGAATGAATTGGGTTTTAAATATATTTTCATTGATATAATTTTCATTAAGTATTATATAACACAAACAAAATAATTTAAGGTCAAAGTTAATAAAAAAAGACTTAAAAAGTCAACAGTGGACACTTATTTAGGGACGGAGGGAGTAATAATAAAGAACAACTTAAAGCTTCGGGCTATTTGTATCAAATATTTGTTAAATCCAATGTATCAGTTTAAAATGACTTTTTGGTCGTTCTATATATATCTTGTGTTATTGATCTATGAAGTAACATGCCCCGAACCCTTATTCCCCTGCGACCCAATTTGGGGGGTGTTACAGGATACATGCTTGTTACAAACTCTTTTACATACTCGTTTATCTTATAACAATGTGATTACTTTTCAAAGGCTTAGTGAATTCATAACCCTATATTTCAATCTTTTGAATACTTTCTAAACTTGTGATACCTGATATAAACCATGAATGCAACTGTTTTCTAAATGTATGCTATCCAGCTATATTATTGCCTAAGTAGCTTCCAGTGCCATTATTTCCATATCATGAATCATTAATTACTTGCATTGCGAGTGAACGCGAATATTGTGAATAGATCTATTGGGGGTGACGGTTCCCGTTGGTATACCCATGCTTGGGGTAGCCAAACGCACTATATTTGTCCTAATAGGTAACCTTGGCAATTTACCTTTTCCACGGGGACATCTGTCCCTAACCAATATCACTACGGTGACTTCCCTGTTAATGTATTGATGTCATGAGCTTAGGTACAATAATAATGTTACCCTGATTTTTTATGATTATTGTATTCGTTGCAATTATTACCAATAACGGGTGTATAACAACGTAACCCACTTACCATTAAACTTGCATTCAACTGTTCTCCATGATAATACTATTTTCCATAATAATTGTCCCTATAATGCAAATATTTTCATTATAATAACTTGTATTCAACTATTACATTTCAAACCTATGAATTTCACTCAACCTTTGTGTTGACCCTTTTTATGCATGTTTATCTCAGGTAATTAAGCAAGTCGCGGTACGAAGTGGCATGGACTCGAAGATGGCTGAACTGTTATCATTCAA
>BQNB010007119.1:44059-81654 GCA_026074375.1 Tanacetum coccineum
ATAGTCACACAATACAATATACCTAACCCATCAAAAGTATATGTTTTTCATCACCTATTGAACTTATCCATATCTTCGTGTGATAGTGAGTACTACAACATAACTCATTTAAGTGATAGCCATACACTGTGAGCACTAAAGCGTAGCTCCTTACATCAATAAGATTAGATAGATCAAGTCGCAATCTTCATTCATATATGCTCAAACAAGTTATCTTTGAAAGTCATGCATCCAACCTAACCTGATTTCTCAAGATAAAATAAGTACAAACACCAGCAAATGCCACTTCAACCTCAAATAAGTAATAAAGAATACACCTCGTAGCGACTTCGTCAATTAAATACCCAATACTAACCTTTGTCGTTAAACTAAATCTTGATAAGGATCGTTTAAGTAAAATGTGGTATGTTTGTGTTTGATTGTTGTTGTGAAAATCACCCTCAGTAATAACATGCCAAAAATTAAGATCTTTCGATTTCACATAAGTTTCGAATATATTTTTCCAATAAATAAAAACGTAGCTTTTAAAAAGTTGTGGTCTTTGCATAGATTGCCCTTCTAGATATTTGTCGGAATCTATAGATTGATTCAAGCATTAATATAAAATATATTTTAAAAATCTTGGGTGACCTGGCTCCTGATACCAATTATGAAAACTAGAAGGGGGAGTTGAATAGTTTCACCGTTAATTTACGTTTTAAAAGTTTGCTTATAAAAATCCTAGATTCGAGTTTATGTGATATCAACCAGCAATGCGTATGAACAATATATCTACTTGTAACCAACACAAACACAATATAAACTATAGCTACGAAATATAAAAGACAAGATAAAAGTAAAGAGATAGAACAATCAAACCACAACACCGAGAATTATAGTGGTTCGGCTACGAAGCTCTTCTTCGTTGTAACATCTCGTATTTTACGGTCAATATTAAATCTTGACTCCGTTCCTACTTTTGCTTTGAATAAAAATTTTGTGTTTTACTTGTTAACCGATTTAGTGAAAATCGTCAGTTTTTGTTATTGCGTGTCGTGCTTCGGATATTTATCTGTTAAGCGTTTTAAGAGATCAAAAAATTTATATTTTAGCTTCGGAAGCTAAATTATTCTTATTTTAGTATTTTTTTTTACTTTTCCCGCGTTTTGCCAAAACCGTGTCAAAATATAGTACTTTAACACTTTTTAATATTTTAACTAAGACTTTTAAATCAAAATTGTATTATAAATGTTTAAATATATATATATATATATATATATATATATATAATAAAAATAAATAAAGATAATAATAAAACCAAACACCGCTTTACTTTTAATTAGCTCTTACAAATCATTAAACCAAACACTCCCTTGTTTTTCTATTGCCTTGTTTAAATAACAAAGCAAGCACACACATTCACAATTTATAAAAATTGTCGCCTGCTTCCTCCCTCTCTTCTATGTTCGATGACTCCAACCACAAAACCCCAAAAACCATCATCAACTATTCCCAAATCAATTTCTATTAACCCTAAAACACTTATAAACTAATCCTCACCATCCATTTCACAAAAAGAATCAACCAATGCACGATTTTTGCGAAGTTCTTAATTTTGAAGATTTTAGGTTTGAAGGGTTTCATTGATTTTGGGTACAATTGGAGTAATAAGGGTTCAAATGCAAGCGATTTTACAAGATATTGGTTATTAAAAAGTTAGGGTTTTGATAAAAAGGGGTGTTGTTGGTTTCGGCATAAAGGGCAACCCACAAGAGGGTTTTTGTTTGATCATTCTCTTTGCTTCCTCTTTGTTGTAAGTGTATTTTAAACCTTTTTGTATTGATTAATTTTGATATTGCATGCATGTGTTTAATTTTATACTTAGAATCCATGAATGATTGTGCATGTGATGTATTGAGGTTGAATCATCGATTTGAGGTGTTAGTAGATGGAGTTAGGTTAGTTTAAGAGTATTTGCGAAGTTTTTGCAATGCGAAATTAAAGTTTGAAGGGGTTTAAAGCTACCCATAATAAACCAGACACTTTAGTGTCGATTTCGAGTGAGTCAAAAATTTTAAATATGATTTTGGGCTTATGAATATGGTAGAGGATGTCCATAGCTTTGATTCGATATATCGTGCGTCCCGTAACTCTCAAAAACGAAGTTTTTATGGCCGTCGGAAGTTAGGAAAATGGTGAATTAAATGGCTGCACTAGTTTTAAAAATATGGTTTATGCAGAATTTTACGAGGGTATTTTAGTCATTTTCTGCTCGGTTTCGGGTCTCGGGTAAAACTGAAAAGTTGTCCGGAATGTCGTTTTATGTCAAACGCTAGTATACCCCATATGTAATAACGCACTTTGGCAGGTCGTTTTTGATAAGACAAACTAAGAAAAAAGATACATTTTAAAAAGTCAAATTTGGAAAAAATTTAAGAATGATCCTTTGGCGTAGTAAAAACCGTTTGAACTTGAAATATTATCACGAGAACTATTTTATAACAAGTAAGTCATACTTAAGGTCTCGGTTGTGTCTAAAATCGAATTCGGTATAATGAGTTAGAGTATGGGTGCATTTGGATGGGTTGATTGTTGTAAATTCGAAATAAGAATCTGGGCAGATTTTTAAGTCGTCTTGCGAGAGTCATAATGTAATCACCCAAACAGCTTTTATTGATTTTCTTGATCCTAAAACTAAGTCCAAAGATTCTATTTTCCAGGAAGGTGATTTCATAAATTTTCAGTAAGTGAAAGATAGTCAAAATGATTTTACAAGATTCATTGTTAAATCTGCGTTTAGGGACAGTTTTCTGGGTTGTGTTTGTGAGGATAGCAGACATATCAAAACACCTTTTTAATCAATGAAATTGCTACTGTAGCAAGTTCATGATGTATAGGATTTTCTAGAATTTTTCTAGATTTTATTGAAGAGTCTAAATAGGTCAGGTCAAGCAAACTTTCAAGTAATTACAGCAGGTCCTTTTCCGGACACTTCGAGTCGTCGAATTTTTGAAAAATAGTTAGACTTGTCAAACATTTTTGGGAAAAATACAGTAGGTTATTAACACATTGAGGTTGTTAGAAATGGAGTATGGAAGGCGTTTGAGGTCGTTTGGTATTTCTTTAAAGGTTGTCAAGTGACTAGGAAAATCGGTCAAAATCAGAAAAACTTAGAATGTATTAATAAGAAGTTGAGGCGCGCACATGGATTCTATGGTATAACGTTATACATATGTAGAAATCATACATATTTATTTATATGTGCAATTTATGCATTTTTCTTATAAGATATATTCTTCTAATACGCACACCATTATTATAGGTCGCGGGTGAGACGTTGTCGCCGTTCTTTCTATGTTGAATTTCTCGTTCGATACTTCTACTTACAGTGAGTTCATAGCCCCACCTTTTCTTTTCTTTTTTAATGGTTTTTATAAACTGTTTTCAGGGTGAGAATACATGCTCGTTTTACCAAGTAAACTCATTGATTTCTACTACATAAGCGTTACATGACTATTTTTACTAAAGCTTATACTTGCTTACTACATGACTTCTAATACATGGTTGTTTACTCATGAACTTACTAATGCTTGAATTGCTTACTACATGATTTGAGATCATTTATATATATATATATATATGAAAACGAGCGTTTCGAACACATTACTTGTTTTACTTTGGACACAAGTGCTTTTCAAATTGTATGTTATCTAGATTATTGCAAGAATATTATTGCCTAAGTGCCGCTATTGCCACTTAAGTCCCCTTTTCAATCATGAACCGTTAATTTCTATTGTAGTAAAACCAAGTGTTGTTGATAGATCTATCGGGACTGACCATTCCCGTCATGAATTATGGTTTCATGTTGACCATGGGCGCATTTAACATTTTAAGTAATTCGTAGGATGTATGGCAGCATCTGTATCTCTTTTGGGGCATATCCAATCCATTGATTGAAGTACGTTAAGGTTTCGGTGTCATGAGCTTAGCGCAATAATATATATTTTATTTAGACTTGGTGAATCTGTTTCTCTTGTCTATAATACTTAAATCTTGTGGTCCACTACTGAAGATTACTTAATTTATTGAATCACTACTTGGATTTCAGAAATAATACTTTGAAATGTTGTAACGCTACTTTTCTTACTGAAATATTAAATGAATTATTTCAATACAGCTTTTACTAATACTTATGAATTCACCAACAATATTGTTGACGTTTTGCATGTATTTTCTCTGGTTATTGTTTTGTTAGCTGAGCATTAGGAGCATTTGAGTCGCGCGGATATATTTTTTGAAGGCTTTATAATTTGAGAACTATTCGACAAATGTTTTGAAAATGTTTTCTATTATATTTCAAATGGGACTTGTTGTAACTCTGATATTTTATAAAAGTTGTCGAATGGTTGACTTTTCAAAACGTCTCACACTTAGAGTCGTTTTTTGTAACTTGTACTTTATTATAACACCCCGTGTTTTCAGGTCATTTTTCGACATCATTTATTTCACTATTTATTTTTTGTCTCGTACGCGTTTGCTTTTAATTTTAATCGTTAAGTTAAATCGCGTAAGCTAAAAATTAAAATCTTGAGCCTTGAAAACCACGTATGAATTTTCAATTATGAGTGGAGCGAAATGTGAGTATGACGTGATGTGAGTTTGTGAAAAATGATCTATGTGTGGAGCGATATTTATAATGTGTTTAAAAAAATTATAACCAGTTTATGTTTGTTAAATGCCATAAACAGTCCTTGTAGTTTGAGTCTTTTCTATTTCTAATTTAAATTTAATGCAAAGTCTATTTAAGTTATAAAAATGACATTTTTAGCCCTTAAAGTTTGTAACTAAGATTCTAAGTCCTATATTTTTCTATTTAGTCCCTAGAGGTTAAATCCAATAACATTTTAAGTCCAATTGAGTTACAAATACATTAACTCCCCTTTAATTGAAAATCCGTTATTAAAAAAAAACTTTTACCATTTTATTCCGCCATGACATTTTAAAAGATCATTTTTGAAAGAATTTGACTATTTCTTCCTCTCAAATAATGTCCCGTTTTTTATTTAAAGAGCTATAGACATTGTTTGAGTGATAGAAACTTCTTTTAAAAATCTTTTTGGATGGGAAACTAACATGTTTAATTATTTTTCTTAAAACAACACTAATAAAAACAAGATTTCTCTTGTTTACATAAATAAATGCACTGACACGTACACTTATTTTAAATAGGAAGCACGGGTTGTGTTGCAAAGTAAACACAAGCCTTTAAATGAATATAAAGTAATTCATTCTCGGGAAAAATTCATTTCCCGTTGTGAGGCCAAGTTCTTTTTTTGAAATACTTGCCTTTAAGATGATGATTGGGTTGCTATATGAAATAATAGCAAGCCATATGACATATTTTCTATTCGAACTTTATTTACAGCTTTGTACCATTATTGAATGGCATTTCTGAAGCCGTAAATATTATCAATTCTAGAAAACATGTCATGAAAACCTATTTTTGTATTTTTTTGATTTTTTTAATTGTGTATTTGCTTTTTATGATTTTATATTTTTTTATATTTTCTTTTTTGAAAAATTTATATAAATTGAAAAATCTTTTTGGGTTTTCTAATTTTCTTATATACATATAGTACACATGATATTTTATGAGTTACCACCATTACTCGTCTTCCTCCTCTGTCAGACGTTTTAGCGTTTTTGGAGACATGCTTCTCATACCCAGCTTTTCGATCAAGAAATTGAATCTTTCTCGTGGCAACGGTTTGGTGAAGATGTCAGCCAGTTGATATTCCGTTCAAATAAACTAAAGTTCTACTATTCTATTCTCCACCCGCTCTTTTATAAAATGGTAGCGTCATCAATGTGCTTTGCTCTAGTAGGGTTAACGTTGTTGCTTCATAGAGCAAATCTCACTTTTGTTGTCGCAGTTACAGGTAATACTTATTGATTGAAGCCATAATCTGTTAGTTATGAACGCATCCATAGGATTTGAGCACAACACCCATATAAGGCAATATATTCAGCCTCTGTACTCGATATCGAAGTTCTCTTTTGCTTCTTGAAAGACCAGTACAACAAGTTTATCACCTAAGAATTGAGCGCTTCCTGATGTACTGCGTCTAGTATCCGAACATCCTGCGTGATCTGCGTCTGCATATGCTGTAAGAGACATATCGGTATCCTTCGAGTACCAGAGTCCCATATTAATGGTTCCCTTTAGGTATCCAAGATCGTTTAACGATTTAGTGCTTTTTGATAGGCTTTGCCTGATACAGGGGCAATTTTTTGCAGATGCATAAAATAAGGTTTGAGGTCTACTGGACGTCAGATACATGAGGGATCCAATCATACCACAGTAAAGTGTAGGATCAACTGGTGTCCCCTGTAGATCTTCATCCAGTTTATTCTTTTCAGCCATAGGTGTGTCTACAGAATTACTAGATAGCAAACCATATTTTTTTATATTTTAAGAGCATATTTGATTGGGTTTAGGAGTCGCCTATAGGACTTTGAGAGATTTGTAATTATATAAAATATAAAATATTTATTAAAAAAAATTTAATTTTTATTTCTTATTAAATCCTTATTATTAAAATTTTCATAATTTTTTTTTATTTTATTTTATTTATTTAAATTTAATTAAAATTTCATTAAAATTTGTTTTATTATTATATTATAAATTTACTTTTTTTTTATTTTTATTTTTTTTCCATCTAATAACTTTTTAATTAAAAAAAATTTTTTTCAAATTTTAAAATATTCTTATTATTAAATTTTTTATATATTTAATATTTATTAAATTATATTTTTTTTATTTCAATTTTTTTCATTTATTTTTTTTTTAAATTTTTTTTTTTATTTTAATTTTTTTAAAAAGATATTCTATTTTATTCCAATTTAAAATTAAAATTTTTTATTACATATTTTAAAAATTAAAATCTTCTCTATTATCTCAAATTTTTTATTATTATTTTATTTATAATCAAAATTTTTATCAATTTTAATAATCTCTATTATTATTTATATTTTTTTTAATTTAAATTACAAATTTATTTAAAATTTTATTTTTTAGTTTAATTATATTATAATTCTTTTTTATTTTTTTTTATTATTTTATTTTTTACATTTTATTATATTTTTTATTCAATTATTTTTTTTTTTTTTTTTATTTATATTTTTTTTATTTATTTAAATATTTTTTTATATAATTTTAAATCAAAAATTTATTTTAATATAAATTATCAAATCTTTTTTTATTATTTATTTAATTTATATTTTTTATATTATTTATTTATTTTTATTTATTTCTCCTTTTAATATTTCTTCTTTCTAAATAAATATTAATATTTATTATTTTTTCTATTTATTTTTAAATTTTTTTTTTAATATTATCTTAATTTTAATATTTATTTTATTTATTTTTTTTTTTTTTTAAATTTTTCATTATCAAATTTAAAATATTTTATAATTATCTTATTATATTATTTATTTTTAAATATTTTAATATAAAAAAAAAATATATTTAAATTTATTTAATTCGTTTATAATATTTTTTAACTTATTCTATTCATTTTTTTCACTTTTAATTTTTTTTTTTTTTTTTTTTTAATTTTCTTTTTTACTTATTCTTTATATTTAATTTTTATTATATTTTTTTTATTTTTATTCATTTTTTATATTTTTTAATTTTTTATTTATTTATAATAAAAATTCAATTATAATCATATTTTTTATTCAAAAAAAATGCATTTTTTAATTAATTAATTTTATTTATTTTATATTTAAATTAATAATCTTATAAAATACATTATTTATAAATATTTTTTTTTTAAATTAATTCTTCATTTTTTGTACTAATCCAAATTATTAAATTTTTTTTAACTTTTTTTATAATTTTTTATTTTCTTTTTTAAATTTTATTTTAATTTAAAAATTTCATTTTATTATTTGCATTTCCTATTAATAAATAACTTTTTCTTTAATTTTATATTTTTCCTTTAGAAAATAACTTTTATTTTTTTTCTTCAATATTTTAATATTTATTTAAAAACAATTTTTATAAAAATTTTTATTTTTTCTTTAATTATTAAATCTAAAAAGAAATGACATCTGCCCCATCCATTCGACATCTTGAACTTAATGGTCATCTGATTAGCAAACTCATTACACAAAGCAGTACTAGTGGATGCAAATATTATATCGTTAACATAAATTTGTACCAGCAATATGTCGTTTCATGCTTTCCGTGTGAAGAGTGTCGGATCAACTGCCCTTTGGAGAAATGTTGTGAAATGAGGAAACTTAACAGCATGTCGTACCATGCACGTGGTGCTTGTTTGAGACCGTAAAGGGCCTTTTTGAGCTTGTACACATGCGATGGATATTCCTGATCAACAAATCCTTCTGGTTGAGAAACATAGACCTCTTCCTTGAGCTTGCCATTTAAGAATGCCGTTTTGACATCCATTTGGAAGATCGTCATATTCTTATTGGCGGCATTTGCTATAAAGATACGAATGGCCTCTATTCTTGCAACCGATGCAAATGATTCCTCAAAATTGATTCCTTCCTCTTGCTTAAATCCCTGAGCAACTAATATTGCCTTATTCTTTAGTACCCTTATCTGTCTTGACCTTATAAATCCATTTAAGTTTGATCAACATGACTTTATCTGGACACGGCACCAATTCCCAAACTTGTAGTCTTTCAAATTCATGAATTTCTTCTTGCATTGCATCGATCCATGATGGTTCGGTCATTGCTTGTTTGAAGTTCTTTGGTTCTACAGAAGTTAGGAAGGCATCAAAGTAACACCACATGGCATCGGTTTTAAGTTGCTTTCTGGTGGAGACAGAACGAGATGGGTCACCAATCACGTTTGCTATTAGATGATCCTTAGTCCATCTACCAATCAGTTCAAATGGAGTGTGGGATGGTCTCACATTAGATGATGATCCTTGAGAAGTCGAGTCTTCATGAAGAGGTTCGTGAAGAGGATCATCATGAAATAGTGGTGTTTTAGGTGATTCTTCAACACCTTGAGAAATAATTAGAGAATGTTCTTGGTCTTGTGTGGATGGGATACTTGATGATGGTGCATCTTGGTGAATGGACCAAGACATAGGTGAATCGGCTATTTCAATAGCTCTTGGTGTAGCAGCTACTGGAACTATAAAGCTAGAGAAGAAAGTCATTGATGGGACAAGTGAACCAACGATGTCTTAGCTAAGGGGGTTTTTGTTTGCTTTGAGTTGTGATTTTACTAATTAGACACTTAATTGTGCTTTTTATTCTATGATCCTTAAAGTTACCAAAGAGGTAATGAAAACAATACATTATGTCAACACAAATAAGTTGTAGTTAGGTAGTTAGTTATCAAAAAAAAAAACTTTTAAAATGGGAAATCGGGTGTTTTATAACTTGGGATCTCTTATCTCTCTCAACAAAACTCTTTGCTACTTTTCAAAGGTTTAGTTTGGGGAATTTTGATAAGTGTAGAATACACATATCCATTTATGCTTAAAATAGCCCAATACCCAAAACAGTCCAAAAATAGCAAAAATATGCTTGTTTATGTGTTCTGTGTGTGCAGGTACGGATATATCAAAAATCACATGAAAACCGTCAAAAACAAGCAAGCACGGACACGAGAACGAAAGAGTGAACAAAAGCCGGAAGCAAAGCCAGGAAAAGTCAAACCCTCAGTCAAAGTGGTCAAATCATGGTCAACAAAAGTCAACAAGACCCAAAATATTCCACTTTAGCCCCTCAACTTTCAGAAAAATTCATAAATGGTCCCTAAACCCAAATGGGCCTCACCCGGATCCTTAAGCCCAAAACCCTAGCCCACTTTCCTTTAATATAAACCACAAGGGCCAAACTTGAATATTTCCAAAGTCCTTTTATAACTAGAAAAAGAGGGATCCAAACACAAGGACTAAAAGTGCAACTTTCCCAAAGTTCAAACTGAATTTACCTCTTTCAGTTATAAAAAGAAAAATATGGCGCGAAACCCATTTTACTATTCACCCGTCGTCCCCATCTTTACCCACAGTCAAAATCAAGAGGCAAATGGAAATCAAAGGGTGCGTTAGTCAATTTAAAAGCCCCCTAACAAGATGGCAGGGACAAATGGGTCAAATCAAAGCATCTCATTGGTTCTCTCAAGCTCTAGGCCACGTCAATAATGGAGAAAGCATAAATTCATATGGGTTTTTGTGCTAAAACACTCACAAAAGAAGCACAATGACATCCAAAAGGGAATGACACGCTGGCAATCTTCAGGTGTCCACACAATGATCAAACGGCCACAATTGAAGCCCCAATGATTAGAAGATTTGATGGACATGATTAAGGATTGGAGAGCAAGGAAAGAGAGCCTAGAAGCTTCTCACTCAGCCTATAAATAGGCCTTCACTCTTCACACACACACACACACGTAGCCTTAATTTAGTTTTAGCTTAAATTTTAAATTCCTAGCTTAATGTTGTTTTTAATCTTGTAATTTTCCTTTTAAAGTATTGTAAGCAAGCTTTTTATTAATGAAATTCAGTTTTTCTTAATCTCTCCAAGTTTCTTTTTCATAAGCTCTCTAAACTAAGCCAAATTTTCTCAATAAGCTCTTAATAAGCTCTTTCAGTCTATAAGCTGAAATAGAGCTTAATCAATTCAGAATTAATCCTTTCTAAACCTTAAAACAGTGTAACTTACATTTACCATGGAATTCATTAGAATTGAGCTTATGGAAGGGGGATCTAAAAGGGAAGGATCCCCAAGGACTTATACCCTAGCTTATTAATAAGCTAGGGAGCTTGTAGCTGCCTTAAATGGTCCTCTTGTTTAGCTAGAGGAGCCTTGTAAGTTTCTCTTTAATTTCTTGCTTTAATTATTAGTTTAATTGCCTTCTAAACTTAGATCTGCTTATTTGCTTATTAAAGTTGCTTATTAGTGCTTATTTGTGTCTTAACTAGCTTAATAATCATAGTTGCTTATCTGTTTTTGATTAAAATAGTTTAGATCTTAGTCTTTAATATAAGTGTCTTAAAAACCTTAAAAAAACAAAAATAATAGAAATTAGCTTAAATTTTAGATTACTGCTTATTTAGTTGTTGATTCATGCTTATTAAGGATAATATAAACTCTCAATCATCTGGTCTTAAGAGATAATGCTTGAATACTTAGCATTAGGGCAATTTAAGATAAATGTCATTTCTGACCACGTTGTAAATGGAGTTTGGCCATAGCAAGTTTGACCATCTAAAGTCAAAAGTTTTGTGCTAAACCTTTTGAAACAGTTTGAATTTAGATGTAACATTAGGAAATGAGTTTTCAAAAAATCGATTTGGACATTTCGAATGTTTTGCGTTAAATATAAGAGGCCAGCCAGGCATTTGTCTTACAACCTTTAAGCTTGTGAAAATTTGAATCTAAGCCTAAAGGCTTACGATCTTGCTTGTTTTGCTTGTACATCTACTTGCGTGTTTTCTACGTGCCCAGGATTCCTTTAGGGAAATACCTGCACCTTTTGATTTGCACTTGTACAAAGTGCACCAGTAACTAACAAACGTTTAGTACAGCTGATACATTTAGCCTATTGTAGTTAAGTTAAAAGTAGGTCTTAGGTGCTTAGGTTCAAATAGGAGTTAGATTAGTTATAGATTACTATAGATTAAGTCTTAAATGACAGTTTCGAGCTTTTTACCTAGCATTAATTTTGCAGTTAAAAAGTCACTCTTAAAACCATTAAAAGCCAAAACAGTTAGGCAATAAGATTTAGCTTTTTTAAAATTTTAGATTATCGCTTGAAGTAGTAGATTTTGATTGCTTAAATTGTTGTTTATAAGTTGTTTGTCAAGTTTACAAATGCCTCATTTTATTTACTGTCTTTTCTTTTTGAGCTTTGAGCGTATTTTTGGTTTTGAGCTTATTGATTAGTTCCTGAGTATGTCACTTTCAACAATAATTTCATTGGTCTCTTGGTATTTTAAGCTCTATTTTCTTTTCATATTTAGATTAAGAATTCTCAGCTTTTTAGACACTTTTCTTTTTAGATTTGCGACTTATTTTGAGCTTTTATATAGCTGTTTCAAGTGAGTCTAGCAACACCTTACTTACTGTGACAGCCAGCTTTGATAAGCTGTTTTAGAGCTTATTACTTAGGTTTCTAGCTTAAGTTCACCGGTTTGATCAAGCATCTCTGAGCTTGGAGCAGTGAAGTTTTCATATTGCTGCTTTAAGAGATTTCTTTGAGTCTTCTTAGTAGCTGCATTCCCACCAAATCTCTTTTCTACAGCTTCTAGCAACAGCTTAGCATCCTTTATAGAGTTAAACTTTAACTGATGTTCATTGGGAATGCCCATCATTAAAGTACTTCTAGCCTTCACTTCTAATCTTCTCTGAGCCTTATCTTCAGCAGATGTAATAGGCATCACTGTTGTAACACCTTCCACAACTTGTGTTTTTGGCAAGGTTGCACCATTCTCTATGACTTCCCACAGTGCATAGTCTATCATCTGGATGTATTGTTCAATCCTCATCCTCCATAACTCAAACTCACCCGGTTTGAGCATGGGAACTTTGGATGCAGCCACCATGTGTGCAGAATCTTGATCCATATCTTCTAGCAAAGTTTCTCAAAGCAACAAGCTCTGATACCACTTGTTGATCCCACTTCAATAGATCGAATTCCTTAAGCTTGTATAAGGATTAGTTATATTAGATAAATCTAACACAACTATAGTAGAAACTTTGTTTGAATGTATTAAAGATTATGCGGAATCTAATCTTTAATATTAAGAAGAACTATCAATGAAACAGTAATTATATGAACATATAATTCAACAAACAAAAGCTCCAATATTATTAATAATACGAATACTCTCAAAGTATTAGGGTTACAAAGACCTTGAAGCTATGATAATTCTATGAATGACTCGTATCAAACTCTATGCCCTAGAACCTCCTTTTATACACCAAGGAGTCCTAAACGGCTTACAATACTTTCCTAAGAATATCAAATCTTTTAAACAAATAAGTTATACATATCTTTTACACAAATAACTCATATAAATCACATAAGCAGTACTAACTAACTCAGCAGTACTAACTTCTTCACTAGCAGCATTAACTCCTTCAGCAGCATTAACTTTGTACTAACAGTAGTAACTTTTGTACTAGCAGTAGTAACTACTTAGTAGTTTTTCTTCTAAGTCTCTGAGCAACACTAATATGTACTAGCAGTAGTAACTTTACACTAGCAGTACTAACTGTGTACTAGCAGTAGTAAACACTTAGCATTTTTCTCTAAAGTTCTTGAGCAGTACTAACACAACTGAGCAGCATTAACTCTGATATGAGCAGCAGTAATACTAGCAACATTAAGAAGGCTTTTAATCCCAACATCATTGGTCATATTCATTAATGTGTATTTGACATCATATGGGTAATATGCATTGGGTTGTAGTGGCTTATAGTGTCATGTTATGACACATCCATGACTGGTGACAATGAGTAATTAACATAGGTCATGGGTCATGTGCATTAGGTTATAACTAGTCACATTAATTAATGGGTATTTAACATCATATGGGTCATATGCATTGGGTTGTAGTGGCTTATAGTGTCATGTTATGACCCATACATGATTGGTAACAATGGGTACTTAACATGGGTCATGTGCATTGGGTTGTAGTGGCTTATAGTGGCATGGACCCATGCATTACCGGTGACAATGGCTAATTCACATGGGTCATGGGTCATGTGCATTAGGTTATCATTGGTCACATTAATTTAACCCCTAAGCGTAACCAATAACATATATCCTTTAACCCGTAATAGTTGACTGACGCGTGTAAAGCGGTCGGTAATAAATTACCGTTTAGAGATAGAATTACCTTAGGAAAAGTAATAACTATTAGTCCGGGGTCGTATCCTCGAAGAGAGTTGAATAGAGATTTACCATTTAGCTTTATAAAATCTAATTAAGCTCTAACGCAAATGTCTAGCTTATTTAACCCTTAAACTCTACGCCTTAGTGTAGGGTTGAGGATACGGACCGTTCGACCGGACCGGAAAACCAGACCGACCGGACTGGACCAAACGTATTTCGGTCCGTACGTCGGTCCGGCGTTTTGGACCAATTTGGTCTTCGGTCCGGTCGGTCCGGTTTTTCGGTCCAGTCGGTCTTACCAAAAAACCCGAACATTATGCCTTGTAGGACCGGACCGAAGACCGAACCGGACCGGGCCGACCCGGACTGGACCATACCATTTTGGTCCGGTCTTCGGTCCGGCGTTTTAGAACAATTTGGTCTCGGTCCGGTCCGGTTTTGGACCGATGCTCACCCCTACCTTAGAGAAAGTGAAGTGAAACAAACATAAAACTGAGCAAATATTAAGCATTAGATAATAAGCAATAAGCTAGCTTAATGAGCTAATCTAAAAACTACTCATTTTATTAATTAAAATTGTAAACTTTTTATAAACTAAAACTATATTTAATAATGAAAACTTTTATTAAAAAAACTTTAGCTTAAAAATAAGCTGCAACGAAAAAGCTTTAAACCAAATAAGCTACAACTTATTTAGTTTTGCTAAATTCGAAATTTTAAAAGTGAAACAAGTTGAAAATAAGTAGAGGGAGAAAAAGCCACGGTTTAATAAGCATTTTCTATAAGCACTCTTTAAGCTACTAGCCAAAAAAATGAAGCTTAAACTTCCATATTAAAAAGGAAATGCATAACATTAACGAATAGGTTATTTTGGCAAGATGGTAACCCGCTTGACTTTCGTAAGGGAGGTCGCGGGTTCGATTCTCGCTAGGGTGTAACATCCTTTTTTATTTTCTTGTTTTTATTCTGAGTTAAACCAAACACCCCTTATCAGCCTATAAACACTCTTTAAACACCAAAAACCATTAAACATCAAAAACCTTTTGAATCCCATAACCTGGTTAAAAATCCTAATTTTCCCCCGCGGTCCAAAAAATCATAAACCCTAGATCAAAAAACCCTTTACCAAAAAAAAAACACACCTCACAAAAACCCTTTACTAAAAAAATATGCCGACAAGAGTATACAGGTTTCAAACCCTGATTTAAACTTTTATGTCATTTTAATTTTCTCTAATTCTTGCTGTGTGACATACACTTTCGGTGAAACTAACTTATTGGTATTGTTTACTTTGATTACCTCCTTTACTTACTTATAACAGTTTTTCGATTTTGCTAGTTTTACATAGCTGCTTATTTGCAGCTTATTGCTGAGCTTATTTTTCATTAAAAAATATATTTCTGTTATAAAACTTGATTAGTTTAGGCTTAATCACATTTGGGATATTTAGTTTCGAGTTTAGCTTATTTTTTAAAACCTAAAAGTAGTTTAGGCTTAATAACATGACCATATGTACCTGTTTTTTTGCTACACTTAAATAACGTGTGACAAAAACTTGAGTCCATGATTTAGACACATAAAAAAATACTTCATGTGACCATATATGACATTATGAATATAGACACACAAACACTCAATGTGACTAATATGAAATTTAATAATAACTGATTTCACATTTTGCTCTAAATAATAGCCACATGAATAATTCACGATGTGACTGTTATGAATATGTTGGTCGCATATAATCACCTTAAATGTGGCCATAAACATAATTTAGTCACACATTTATAATATGTTGTGGCTATTGTAAAGGCATATAGTTACATGATCGTGCTAGAAGTAAATGTGACTATACACATTAACTTTTGGCAAGTTAACACGTACTAAACTTTAAACACACATATTAAGTTACGTGACCATATGTACTGGATTTTAGCTACAAATAAATAATGTGTGACAAAAAGTTTAGTGTGACCATATATGGCATTTGGTCACAGTATCCTAGTGTGTGACATATATTTGTCAGTATTTATATGTATATCGTGACTAATGCTTCAAGCTTACTTGTATTTGTCACGCGTTCCAAATTCATATGTGGCTAAATAATCAAAAAAAATAATTACTAGTTACCTTTAGCTACATAAATGTTCGAATGTGTGGCAATACAATTCTAATGGTCACACGATCAAAATTTCATGTGTGGCTAATGTAAATGTTGTTTATTTTGGTACCTTTAGCCAGATAAATATGTGAATGTGTGGCCGTTCCATTTTGCCCATGTTTGACCAAATCCCAGATTTGTACTAGTGCTATCCCGGACTCTTAGCCTACGCCCAAACAACACCGAAGTTGTAGCGCATTAAATATGTAGGACTAGACCCAGTTAAATGATAGGTCACATACTTAAGCACATAAACAAGTATCATGCGATAAACATAATCAATAAATCAAAGATAAATTAAGCAATCAATATAAACAAACCAAACATTAGATCTTTATAAACATGGCTGATACCTAAAGGTATCAACCGATAGTCATTGTAAAAATACACACGGTTTGATATATGAACGATTAAATAAAGAAACCTTAATCAAACGCATATTCGGTTGCACGAAGATTACAAGACTTTTCCTATGATCTTGAAGCTCTTTTCTGACCTTTTGTGCTCTTCTAATTGTCTCTTGGTCGACTTGGTGGTTTAGGGATTAACTTGCATACCTAAAACTGAGTTTTAGGTCTTCTATTTATAAGGTCTGGAAACTAGTCGATACGCCATATCGAGCAATGTAGGATACAACGTATTAGGGATTTCTTGGAGTAAGGACCATATTTGATATCTTCCAAAATATTCACCTTCTATATCTTGAATACGGCGTATAGGTGTCTCCTGGATACGACGTATTGGTCTTTATTTCTTCGTGGTTTCTTGTGAAGTGTAGGCACGGATACGCCGTATCTTCTTAATGGATACGGCGTATTGAGGTAAAACTAGTTCCTTCTTCATCGTTGACCAAAGTATTATATACGGCGTATCGTTGATGTGGATATGGCGTATTCTTCAAAGTCAAGCAATGGTCTTTTGATTTGTCAAAGTCTTAGATACGTCGTATAGGTCTAGAATAATATGACGTATTTACTATCAGATCAATAGACTTTCTCCAACTCTTCGTTTATGCTCCAAAATGCGTGCCTTTTAGCATAACTTCACCAAGTACTCTATAATTACTGCAATTCTCAAATACAAATGATTAAGTAACAATTCTTTGCAATAATTATACAAAATGGGTTAATTACATGGGATAAATGATGCTATAAAATAGACGTTATTTGATGTTATCAATACCATAAGGAGTATCTCTTCTTTGCGAGCGCCTATCTTTGTGCATATTAATGGAGTAAAGTTGTAAACGGTTTATAGTCCACCATAAGGATTATACTAGAGTAATAGTATATGTGTCGTAGATTCGCAACTGGACGTACAAATGGTATAAACCTCCATCCTGAACCAGTATATATCATGGCCTCTCTCTCTCTATCTATCTACTTATTAGTTGTATTGTTAAGTAGTTCATTACACCACTTAGTTTCTTGAAGACTTAAAGTTTCATAAACTTCAAAGAAGTCAAAAATACCGTATTCACCCCTGCCTCTATGGTTCTACAATGTCTTTATATTTCTAAGAATTATTTTAGCAATTTGGTTATGGCAGCTGAAAGTAAGGAAAGGTGGTCAAAGATGTAAATAGCAAACAATGAAATCTGTCCGATTCTAGGTGGACGGTCCCTTTATATAGGCGACGATCTTATATATATATAAGGGGACCGTCCTATATTTAACGGGACCGTCCTCTATAGAGGATGAATTATCATAGTTATAGTTTTATCTACTGGTCTATAAGGTGTAGTGTTTAGGGAGGTTGTTTTTATGCAAATCCTATTTTCTTAGATCATATAGGAATCAATATCCTAGCTTATGGACAAATACTAGAGATAATACATGTAAATTAATAGTGAATCACCTTATATGCATGTGTTTTTCAAAAAATATGTGACCATGTAATGAGACATAGGTATGCAAGCATGTAATTAGAGATCACGTAAAAGATACTTGTACCAAATATTATTTATTACTGAGCCTATAATATTTCTACTATGAAGTTCTTAATTGTACAAGCAAGTCTAATAGTTTTAAGTGCATATTCAAGCGAATAAAACAGTTCTTAAATGAAATCCCCATCCATTTTACTTCTTCTTAAACACCTTTTGTAAATGCCTTCTTAATTGACTTTAGAGCTCCTCGTGCATTTAATCATCATTCTTATCTTCACTTGGTGGTTCTGAATCACTATCGAAATAATCATCGTAATGTCCTAAAAGTGCCAAGACGTGGAGGAAGAGTTTATATTTTAGATTTAAGAGTTGTGGGTGAATCGACGTAATGAACATAAAAGGCGAGTTAACAACATGCCATAAGGCATTGGTATGTTGAGTTGGTTTTTGACGTTTGCAATTCGGTTAGCTATGAAATAGGCGAGGTTGTAAGGTTGTCTAAAAATAATGCAATAAAGCATATGACACGATGAAGCCGAAAGATAATCAGAATTTTATCCAAGGCTTAAGAAATTTTGTCGAGTGATTTCTTCCCACGATCTCATATCTTGGCGAAGTTCTTGTTTGTGAATTTTGTTGGCAATGGGAGTTTTAAATTTGTAAAGATTAGTTGTGATGAAGAATTTGATTTCTTTTGGTGCATGGGTTATGTGTGGTAAGGACCATCTGTTTCTTGATTAACAGTGAGAGACTCAATAGAACACTCTTTTGAGTAGGCACATTTCCCTCTTCTTGGTATACCAAGGATGTTGGCAAAGTATTAAAGAGTAAGAGTGAATGGTATATCTAGTGCCCAAAATTTTAGAGAGAGTGTTTGGTCATCATTTGTTATGAGATTGACTTGAGAATAGAATTCCAATAGGAATCTAGGGCATATATGTTCGTTAATGTTGTATAGACAATCAAGATTGATGGTTTTGAGCATGGTTTTGATGCAATCTTGTTTAATGTATTCTAGATGGACTATTCGTCCCTCGTGAATAGTCTTAGATTCTAGATTTTGAACAATATTTTTTAGATGATTAGGAATATAGTTTTCGTTTGATATATTAGGAATATAGTTTTTTGGTTAGTTGAAGTTCAGCTAGTAGGATTTGAGGCATATCGTCACCTATTATAATAACGAAATAGTCTTTATATATATATATATATACTAAGAAATGAAAATATTGTAGTTTGATGCCTACTGCGTGTCTATATGTAACCGATGTGTAGGTGCGGTTATCTCGACTAAAAAATAATGAGATAACCCACGCACTCCTTTATTCACTTTTGCTCAATCGAATGTGTCGAAAAAATACATATTAGTTATGTATTTCGACTAATGTCCGAGAGTTCATCATGTACGCATGAAAAATCATTTTTAGAGTGTATTAACAATGCGAGAAAACATTTTTATGATGTCTCTAGTAGTGAGAAATTATTCGAAAATGAAATTGGTGTTTATAGATTTCAAAATCTCCCAAACATATTCAATTTTGCAAAATCTACGTCTATGAGAAGCATATTAGTTATACATTATATAATCCTAATCCTAATTATGCAAAAAACACAAGAAAAATTAATAATCCCCAAATTTTGATTTTGTGCTAAATAGAACCCTAGACTCAAGATTGAAAGGGATAATGATAAAATTACTTACAATTGATGTTGTTTGTGATGATATATGTGCAAATTCTTAATGATTTAACCTTGAATTTGAGTTTGGAAAGTGGATTTGGTATTTTGGTGGTTGTTTTCGTCACACAACAGTATCAGAAAGAGAGTGTTTGTTTTGGTTTGAAAGGTTAAAATAATAAAAGAGGTCTATACTAATTTTCCCAAGTGGACGATCCCTTTAATTCGGATGGTCCCATATTTATAAGGGACTGTCCTTTTTTAACTAAAGGACCGTCGCCTATAGCTGGTGTTTTTAGTTCAGTTTTTGAGAAGGAATGACGTTTTAATGTGCAGTTCGCATATTAACATTTCTTAAATATTTCAAATGAAATAATTAAGTTGTTGTGAGAGTACGAGTAAATATAATAGTAACGAGACTATTAGAAGTTAAAGTGAATGTTTACGAGATGTTTTCCATCATTTCTAGACCTAGACGAATAATTAAATAGTTCACGTTTGAGTGGTTTAGTCAAAATATCGGCGATGTTATCTTTCAACAGAACCTTTTCGATGGAGATATTTCCTTTTTGAACATTGTCTTGAAGGAAATGATGACGTATCTTGATGTGTTTTGTACGCGAGTGTTGCACGGGGTTTGTGCTTAGGTCAATCGCTCATTTGTTGTCGCACATAATCAGAATATCGTCAAGTTTGATGTCGTAGTCGATAAGAGCTTGTTTCATCCATAGTGCTCATTGACATGCCTTTCCGGTGCTTAAGTATTTGGCTTCGGTCGTGGAGATAGCAAGATCGGTTTGCTTCTTTGAAAACCAAGATGTTAAGAAACATCCCATCAATGTACAAATACCGTCAGTGCTTTTTCGATCCACACCATCTCCCGCATGATCAGAGTCGAAATATATTATAGTTTCTATACTAGTCCCCTTAGGATACCATAATCTTAAGTGTGTAGTGCCTTTAATATATCAAAAGATATGTTTAACCGCTTCAAGATAAGAGGTTTTGGGATCCTCTTAGAATCCAGCACAAAGGCAAACACTAAACATGATTTTGGGCCTACTTACCATTAAATATAATAAACTATCTATCGTGCCTCTATACTTAGTATTATCCACAGACTCACATTCTTCATCCTTTGTGAGTTTAGTATCCGAGGACATGGGTGTTTTTATCGGTTTCGAGTCTTCTAGTATGAATTTCTTAAGCATTTCTTTTATATATTTGGATTGATTAAAGAAAATACCATCTTCTAATTGTTTTATTTATAATCTAAGGAAGAAGTTACGTTCACCCATCATGCTCATTTCAAACTCATCATGCATGATTTTGGTGAAGTCATTACACAACTCTTGACAAGTTAAACAGAATATAATGTTGTCGACATATATTTTAACAATGATGAGATTTGAACAGTTCTTCTTTGTAAAAAGTTTGTTATCTACCATTCCCATGTTATATTCATGTTTATTGAGAAAAGCTTTTAACCTATCATACCAAGCTTTAGGAGCTTGCTTAAGACCATAGAATGCTTTCTTAAGTTTGTAAACATGATTAGGTTTTTCAAAATCAATAAATCTCGAAGGTTGTGCCACATATACCTCCTCATTAATAAAACCATTTAGCAATGCACTTTTTACATCTATTTGGAATAACTTAAAATCTAGCACACACACATAAGCTAATGAAATCATAATTGACTCTAATCTAGCTACCGGAGCATATGTATCATCATAATCAATACCTTCTTGTTGATTATAGCCTTGTGCTACTAATCTAGCCTTATTTCTAGATACGATTCTATTTTCATAGAGCTTATTGCTAAACACCCATTTGGTTCCTATAATTGTTAAATACTTAGGTGGTGGTACTAATTCCCAAACATCATTTGCAATGAATTGATTCAATTCTTCTTGCATTGCAATTATCTAACTCTCCTCTTTTAAGGCTTCGCTTACCTTCTTAGGTTTAATGGTTGATATAAAGAAAAAGAACTTACTTTTGTTTTGAGCTTGTGATCTAAGTGTTCTTTGATTTAGATTTCCTATAACATCATCTAATGGATGATTTCTAGATTCTTTTATATTTATTATTTCTTCTAGTGTTTCATTCTATACATTGTTTTCTATGTTTTTCTTGTCAGTATTTTAATAGCTTCTTATTCAACTAACTCATCATCTACCAAGGGTGACGTTTTAGTTGGGAGAGGACTTTCATCGAATGTCACATTTAATGGTTATTCGATTTTCATTGTGTTTTTATTAAGAATAATGTAAGCTTTACTATTTTGGGAATATCCTAGGAAAACACATTCGTATGACTTTGGGTCAAACTTGGTGAGATAATATTTTATGTTTAATATGAAGCACTTGCTTCCGAAATACTTTGAAGTAATCTAGTGTAGGTTTCCTACCTCTTAAGATTTCATTTGGTTTTTTTCCTAAGATAGATCTAATTAAAATTCTATTAAGTATATAGGTTCAGGTGTGTACGGCGGTACACCAGAACTTTTGTGGTATGGATTGTTCGTCTAACATTGTCGTACTCATTTATTGTAAAGTTTGATTTTTCCTTTCTACTACACCATTTGATGGTAGAGTGTGTGGAGCCGAAAAATGATGAGTAATTCTATTATTATCACATAAGTCTCCAAATTGCACTTCATTATCAAATTACCGACCATGATCCGCCCTAATAAAAACTATTTGAGATCCTAATTGATTTTGTATTTTCTTACTAAACATTTCAAATTGCTCGAAGGCCTCAACCATACTTTTAAACAATCTTGTCCAAGTGTACCTAGAATAGTCGTCTACTATTACTAAGGTGTAGACATTTCCTCCGTAACTCCGTACGATAGATGGACCAAAAAGATCCATATGTAAAAGTTCTAGCTATCGACTATGTTTTTACCTTTATAACTAGCGTGAGCTTGTTTTCCAATTTTGCAAGCATCACAAAAGTGTTGATCAAATTTAAGCTTTGGTAAGTTTCTAACTATTTCCTTAGAAGCTAAAGATTGTATTAAATGCATATTTGCGTGCCTTAATCTCCTATGCCATAAAGTAGAATTTTCGTTTATAGTTGCTAAGCAAATTTTGTCCTTTGGCTCATTTCCTAATTTTATTACCTATAGGCCTCCTTTTCTGATACCTTTGCCTATTGTTTTTCCATCCTTAGTAATCTCACTATCATGCTTGAAAAATATTACCTTACATTTATTATCACATATTTGACCGAAACTAAGCAAATTAAAGTCTAAGTTATCTACATGCTCAATATTTTCAATAGTAAGAGAGTTATGAGAGATCGTACATTTGACAATGACGTTACCTCCATTGTACGCTTTGTATGATGAGAAGAGATTACGATTGCTTGTCATATGTTTCGTGCATCCACTGTCTTTAATCTATTCGTCAGACTCCAAATTAATTCCCAACCATATCTATTTAAGTTATATATCAACTCAAACATTTGTCCCCAATATCTCATGGTCCCATATTTGCGTAGTATATCACATCCCTATGCATTCTGGTAGTAAGATGTTGAAATGATGGACAAATTCCTCAAGGCATGTAACTTTATTGTTGGAGATTATTCCAAGTAACGGGATAGACATTTTGGTAATTTTGTCTTATTATATTTCTTCTAGGTTGCGGTGTTTTCGACCTAGGTTGAGAGGTATTTATTCTTCTAGTTGTGTAGTTTTTGATCTAGCTTCAGGTTTTGAAAATCCAACTCCGGGTTTTAACAAAGGTTTATAAAAACGTTTAACTTCTTCTTTACTAGCAATAGGTACCTTGACATTATTGACAATGATATGTTTCGGTTCAAGATTCAAATTTGACTTAAAATTTGAAACTTATTTTTCTTTTGTATGTACACAGACATACAATCCCTTATCTTTAAGAGGACCGTCTGAGCAATTAAGGGGACCGTCCCTATAATTAATTCGATCGTCACATGTTGTCTTAGCTTCTTGTGATATTACAAATTTTACTTGTTTAGTTCCACTTGTTGATGCCTCAAATGAATTAAATCCTAATCCCGTTTATCACTGGAGGGTTTTTGAAAGTTTAAAATTTCTTCAAGTGAGTGCGTACTCTTTTCAAATTTAGAAAGCTTTGATGCTTCCTCCTTAAGTTTTTTGTTTTCTATTTTATGGCTATGACATGTCGTACATCCTACGTCAATCTCTTTACTTTTCTTGAGTTACAAGACCTTTTCATTTAACTCGATTTATTTTCTAGCCTAGCTCTAATAGTTTTTAAACTTTTGTTTTTATTTATGATTTTTAGACTCATATTATACCATTTTTGATATTCATTATCTAAGATATTATTATCTACCGACGAGTAATCATTACTATAATAAGAGGATTCGGAAAGTACCTCATTTATTGTTTGAGCCATAAGACACGTTTCGTCTTTGTTCTTTTCTTCATCTTCCTCAACGCTATCACTCCAAGATCCTCCAATAAAAGCCCTTTGGTTCTTGTATCTTGGTGGGTTTGGACATTCCCCAATGAGATGATTCGGGTCTCCACATCTAAAGCACTTCTTTCCGCTTTTACTAATCTTGTCATCCCGGTTTCTTTGAAATGTCTTTTTATCATTCCGTGGTTGTCTTACGAATGTACCATTTCTTTTGAAGAACTTTTTGAAATCTCTAACCGCCATGGCGTATTCTTCGTCTTCGCTTCCAAAAGTCAAACTCTCTTCATCACTAGAATCCTTTTTAGCCTTTAAGGCAAGCGATCTCCTTTCTCTTTGCCTTTGAATATTTCAAAATCTTCTTAATAATCACTTCGTGAACTTTCAAGTTATCGATAAGTTCTTCAAGTGAGTGATATTAAGTCTTTCGATTCTTCAATCGCCGTGACCTTAGCTCTCCATTTAGGATGTAAAGCTCTAAGAAATTATCTAACATAGTTCTTGCTAAAATAACCTTCATCAAGAACTTTTATACTAGTAATAATATTATTAATTCTAGAAAAAGCATTATCTATTGATTTGTCTTTCGGAACGAAGAATTATTCATATTCTCGTACAAGAAGATTGATCTTGTTAGCTTTGACTTGACTATTATCTTGGTGGGTGATTAGTAAAGTTTTCCATATTTCTTTTGCCATATTACATATAAGAATTCTTTCGTATTCTTTTCTTGGCAACGCATTATAAATCACCATTTTAGTTTTGTTATTTTTTGCAAGTCTCTTTTTAAGATCATCATTTTGTTTTTCAAATGGAATAATTTCATCCTTTTAGTTCCCGGATTATTTTGAACCGGTGTAAAATATCCCTCAGTAATAATATGTTAAAGATCAAGATCTTTTGATTTCACATAAGTTTCAAATATATTTTTCTAGTAAATAAAACCGTCGCTTTCGAAAAGTGGTGGTCCTTGCACAGATTGCCCTTCTAGGTATTTGTCGGAATCCATAGATCGATTCAAGCTTTAAAATACAATATATTTTAAAAATCTTGGGTGATCTGACTCTGATACCAATTGTGAAAAATTAGAGGGGGGAGAGGATTGAATAGTTTTACGTTAATTTTTTGTTTCAAAAACTTCGTTTCAAAAATTTTAGATTCTTATTTTTGTGAGATTTAAGACAATAAATAACCAAAAATCTAAATAACAAGACAAGAGTAAAGAGATAGAACGATCAAACCACAATACGGAGATTTATAGTGGTTCGGCTATGAAGCTCTTCTTCGCTATACTCCACTCTCCGAGTATCCAACTTGAGAGTTTACATCACTATGTCAACATGCTCATTCAGGCGGAGAAAACCATACAAACGTCGCTTATACCAATTTCTGACAGTAAGCTTAATGTCGAGTTATAATCTTAGCTAGAACCAATCTACCAATCACACATGTGTTTTGAGGACTAAAATTATAATATATATTCCGGACTAGCACACTAGCTGGATCTAACAACTACAAAAGATTGGAAGTAAATAGATTGATCTACAATAAGATCGTAACAATAACCACACAATAACTAACTAATCTATAACACTTTGTTTCTTGAGGAATACGAATATTCTTCTCTTGCACTTTGAGTGAATGAATGATTGGATCACTTGTAAACAACCTAAACAAGTTAAATGATCAAATAAATGGAAATAAGAAATCTAATTTTAAAGCAGAGAAAAAAATGTGCAAAAAGGTGAAAAATCAGTTGGGAATGATTTGGTATTTTTAGTCAAACTAGGACTCGTCTAAAACACCAGACGGTTCGACGGTCCCTTTATATATAAGAGGACCGTCCGCTATTTAAGGGGGTCGTCCGGTATTGTTAGGACACTCCTATTATTGTCTTTTTATGGTGAAAGTTTATCTGGTTTAGGTTTTATCTATTTTGAGGGGGAAACAAGATTTTGAATTTTGAATAATTTATTTTCAATAAAATATTTATTTTAATTACAAAAATATTATGTCTAATTATTATTGTAAAAATGTTTGTGTTACATTTATAAAAATATAAAATGTAAGACAAAAAAGTATTTTTTGATCGTAGAACAATAGAGGGGGTGAATATGGTTTTCTTGACTTCTTTGAAGTTTATAAAACTTCAAGTCTTCGAAAGAGCCGAGTGGTTTACTAATCTACTTTGCAATTAGAACACTAAGTAGAGAAATGAAGAGCGAAGAAGAGACACCATGATATATACTGGTTTGGAAAGGGGGGTTTAGTCCTTCCGTACGTCCAGTTGCGAATCCACGACACCGATACTATTCCTAGTATAATCCTTATGGTGGACTACAAACTGTATTACAATTTAACTCCACCGATTTTCAACAAAACTCGATGCTCACACGAAAGAGTTACTACCTATGGTATTTCGCCCTCGAAAGCCTTCTCCTAGCAAGCTTATCAAACCCCAACTAGATCTCCAATGATCTAGGCTTGATCCCACGGATACAAGACTTCCCTTACAATTTAATAATGAAAGATAGTTTGATTTAAGAATCAAATACCTAACCTAGCCTAGAGACTCAATTCTAATAGAAAAGGTATGAGAAAGAATACCCTCGAAAAAAACACACTAGTATGGATTAAGCACTTGTGTGGCTCTCTTGCGGAGATTTATGTTCTTCAATGGATGATAGAGGAGAAGATTAAGAACACTTGATGTTTAGACTTAGAGGACTAGAGGAGAGAAAAGAGAGGAAAGAATATTTGCAAGAGGTGAGAAAATACAAAGGCCAAGAGAAGGTATTTATAGGCCAAGAACCAAAAAATAGGAAATACACCCGAAGCCATTTTTCAGGTTCTTGGCTTTTTAATTACCCACTCTTGTTAAACCCCCAATTGTACTTCATGCTATGACCTTTCAATCATTCTTACACTCAAGGTCAACCAACTCAAATAGGCATTTGATAAAAGAATTTTGTGAAGTATTAAAAGCGTTTTGTTTATCTGATAAGGTAAAGATTGAAAACAATTATCAGAAAGGGTAGTTTTGGTATTCTTTAAATGGTAACTAGCCTAGTTGGGATCTAACTAAAGATAAGAAGTGGCTAGTTAGAAACCAAAAGAATATTCTTGAAATAATCCTTGCTTAAAGAGAAAGGGGGAAAGATTTGAAATTTAAATTTCATATTCATTAACACACAAGTTGGATAAGAGAGGATGAGTTGTGTGTGAGTTGTCATGATGTGACATAATGTGATGGAAGAGAGCCTCTTGATCTTGTTTGAAATGGAGGGTGAGGATGTGAAGGGTAACCCTTGTGTGAGTAAGAAGTGAATGTTTGTGAGAAAGGTTGTATTTGTTTGAGGTGAGGCATCAATCTAATGGTTGAGAAGAGAATGAGAGAGTTTGGATTGATGAGGTGGCTTGATTAATGGTAGAGAAGAAAATGTGTTTGTTGTGTTAGTTTAAAAAGCAATCCAAGGGTTGAGAGAAGAGTATGTGAACTTGGATTGGTGGCATGACTTGATCAAGTGTTGAGATAAAGAAGTGTGTGTGTGCATGTGTATGTAATTTGAATTCTTTAGAGAAGAAGGTGAATAGTAGATATGTGGTGAAGAATGTTTTGAAAAGTTATAGAAGATATTTGTTGGGAAGGTAGGAGACATAAAGGTACAACAAGTACAAAAGAAGTACACTGTGTAAAGGAATATGAGTTGGCATTGTAGAGGATAAGATTTAAGGTTTATTTGGTGAAGGGTTATGTGTGGGAAGATGTTATGCTTGAAGAGTGTTTAGGAAGATAAGTAAGAAGATGATTGTGTTTAGGATAAAATCAAAGGATTAATTTGGGTAAATAATGACATTGCCAATAAGAGAGGAAATAGTGGGCAAATGTGTGGCTGGAAGAGATGAAATCACTTATTGGGTGTAGCTGGAAGAGATGAAATCACTTATTGGGTAAGAAGGGTAAACAAGTGATTAGGAATAAAGGGTTAAAGGATTGTGTAGAAGGAGTGTGGACTTGTACATGTGAGGAATACGTGTGAGTTTGTAAAATATCTGTATGGAAGTGAGAAAAGTCAAAGTATAATTAACTTCTAAATACCACAAACTCAATTTGTCATTTAGACTTTAATCCATGATAATCAACAATGGATTTTGTAACAACCGGCAAATTTCGGAAATTTAAATAACTATGCTACCCTTTGACTTTTCGGGTCTGACTTGACTTTTTGACTTTTGATCTTTTATTATCAAATAAAAACGATTACCGCGTAACCGGTAAAATTTTCAGAACATATTTTAATAATAAATCATATCTATTATTACACATCTCTCATGTGCAAATTTAGTTTTTAACATATTTGACTTGAAAACGAGAAGATATATGTTATTCTTAAATTGACTTATCAAAAACGACCCGCTAAATCGCGTTTTCACGACTCGGACTCTAAAGCAATTTGATGTAAAACGACATTCCGGACAACTTTTTAGTTTTGGCCGAGACCCGAAAACAAGCAAAAAATGACCAAAACAACCTCGCAAAATTTTAGAAACGAAAACAACGCGTTCCGACGCGAAAATAATTAAATTATATTTAATTATAACGTTTTATTAAATAAAAATAACTAATAGATTATTTAACAATTTTTTTGAAAGCGTTTATTAAAAACGTGAATATTCAAGTTAGAGTTTTATTTTACAGACAAAGCTTACCCATGATACCAAATAAATAAGAAGCATTTTAAATAAATGTTATAAAACATTTATGAAATAGTAGTCATGTAAATACTCGTTTTTGTAGGAAAAACTATTTGAAAAACAATGGCGCAACTTTCGTATTTTTAATCGTCCGTTAACTAGCCTAAACGAGTCCCGAACCATTATTTTATAAAAATTTACACTTTTGGTCCATGTGAAAATATTTTCAATATTAACCCTAAACTATTATTTACTTGTCACAAATTTTTTTATATGTTTTGAGTATAAATAGAAAATGACTTAGGGTTCATTCATTATAACCACACACACTCCATCTCCCTCCTCTCCACTTTTCCGGCGCCCCCATATTTTTCGGCCAAACTCCGGCGAACCCACAACCGACGCCATACACCACTACTCCACTCTGATCTACCCGATCCACCACATCCCACCACCTCCTCCACCCTCACCACCAACCGACGCCACCACGGCCACCTTCACCAGCCGCTACACACCTCGACACCTCGCTGTCATCACCACCATATCACCACCTTCACCTCGTCATCGCCACCCTCACCATCATCTCCTCACCACCACCACCACCCACCACAGCCACCGCCACCGCCATACATCATCATCAACGGCTTATTTTGAAAACACAAGGAAAGTGTTTTTGATTATTTACTTTGATTGGCGTATTTTTTTGTGGGACTAGTAGTTTGGCTTCGGTGTTTACGGATTATCTACATAAGTAGCTTATAAGTATTTTGAGCGTAGACTAGTTTTGGAGCTTTTGACTACGACTATTAAGCACTAAATAAGCCATGGTTATTTGTTGGGCTTAATGTAGTCCGGTTATTTTCTTACTTATTTCGAACGAGCTTTCTATATACTATGGGCCTTGGTTGTGAGCTTAAAACCTGTTTTGGACTATAAAAAACCTTTAAGGACCTAATTGGGGGCCTTAAAGCACTAAGTTTTATTTGCTGTTTAAACGTTTGTCGGATTGAAAGTTGAAATGAGTTTAACGAATATGATATTGACGTTGTCTTAAGAAAAACACTTTGATAAGTGCCGCGGTTTGTGATTTTGGCTATTTGTGTCGAAAAGTGTCAAATGTGAAAGGTATTTGAATTAAGGGCTGGATAAACCTTGGAAAACGTTATAATAACGTACGGGTCATGTCTGAAATTTCATAAAAAGGTTATACTCTTAGAAATTTGACATAGGAACTGCTTTTTGATTTTTAAATAATAAAATATTATTGGTGAGAATCGTTTAAGCCTTATAGGACGAAAATAACCAAAGTTTGTGTTACGCAGCGGAATTTAAATAAAAGACCACAATGTTATTGAACAAGGTTTACATTTATTCAACGCCTAATTCTATATGATAAGTATAGAACGGTTACCTAACTGTAACAGGATCAAAAAAACCTTTGATCTTAGAGCTAAACCATACTAGACGTCTACATCACACTTACAGGATACACACACATACGTTTTGAGTGCACACACAATCACACGAATTGCACACACAAAACCATGTCTAGGGATCTCTTTATATATATATAGTCCATAAGACTTACAAAGAAATCTATATTTTGAAGACTTTTCTTGTAAGTTTCTAAATTTAAATTTCGTTTGTCCTTTTGGGTTTATATTGATGCATAGATGTTAGTTGTACAAGTTGATCGTCGTAAAAATTGATTTTTGGAAACGAAACGGATAAAAGGTTGTGTTCGGTTTGCGTCGGATTTAAAAAGAAACAAAAGGGTTTTGTAGTTTTGATGTTGTGGTCGTGATGGTTGAAAAACATATATTGCTAGATAGCTTATTTTGGATAATAGCTTGTATAGCTTATTTTTGGGCTTATTTCATGGCTTATTATGAGCTTATAGCTCACGGCTTATTTTGAAAACACAAGGAAAGTGTTTTTGATTATTTACTTTGATTGGCGTATATTTGTGGACTACTATTTTGGCTTACGGTGTTAACCGGATATACATAACGTAGCTTATTAACGTATTTTGAGCTTATGGACTAGTTTTTGGAGCTTTTAGACTCACGACTCATTAAGCACAAATAAGCCATGGCTTATTTGTTGGCTTAATGTGGTCCGGGTTATTTTCTTACTTATCGAACGAGCTTATATATACTAATGGGCCTTGGTTTTGAGCTTAAAACCTGTTTTGGACCTATAAAAACCTTAATGGACCCTTATTGGGCCTTAAAGCCCAATAAGTTTTATTTAGCTGTTTTAAAGAGTTTGTCGGACTTTTGAAAGTTGAAATGAGTTTACGAAATGATATTGAACGTTGTCTTAAGAAAAACACTTTGATAAGTGCCGCGGATTGTGATTTTGGCAATTTGTGTCGAAAAGTGTCAAAAATGTGAAAAGTATTTGAATTAAAGGGCTGAAACCTTGGAAAACGTTAAATAACGTACGGGTCATGTCGAAATTTCATAAAAAGTTTATACTTAGAAATTTTACATAAGAACATGATTTTTGATTTTAAATAATAAAATATTATTGTTGAGAATCGTTTAAGCTTACTAGGATCGAAAATAACAAAGTTTGTTGATACGCAGCGGAATTTAAATAAAAGAACAATGTTATTGAACAAGGTTTTACATTTATACAAGCCCCAATTCTATATGATCAGTATAGAATGGTTACCTAACTGTAACAGGATCAAAGAAACCTTTGATCTTAGAGCTAAACCACATTAGACGTCTACATCATACCTATAGGATACACACACACGTTTTGAGTGCACACACAATCACACGAATTGCACACACAAAACCATGTCTAGGGATCTCTTTATATATAGATAGTCCATAAGACTTACAAAGGAATCTTAATTGTATTAGGAAACTAAATCTTTTTCTAATCTTTAATCTTTATCTTTTAAGGAGATCTTTTAGAATCCTCTATCTTTTGTAGAATTCCATATTGTCAATTTAGATCCTTATTGTTTCATTCTTTTGTTCTTTTGTATCATTGCTTTTTGAATCATCAAATCAGTAAATCCCAACAATCTTCCCCTATTTGATGATGACAAAACAAACAATAATCTGATCTTCACCTTGAGCACATGAACATCTTCAAATCTGATCTTCCATGAATGAAATAAACTTCCCCTTAATTTAAGATTTTCTTTGAACTTCCATGCCATGCCAAAGCTTGATCGCATAAAACCCTCCAATGGAAGAACATCTCCAACACACCACTAGAACAGAACCTGAATCTGGGTTGAATTGTCTTCTAACCAAACAGATCGACTTCGATAGTATAAAACCCTATTAGGGTTTCGTTCAACAAATATTCATGATCACCAGATTTCAACGTTTCTGCAGCATCTTTACCATTAAAATCATCCTCCATGAAGGTCTTCAAACCTTTGTGATACCTGCTGCTTTTACTTCTGTCCAAGAACCGATCACAGCAACCTTTTTCACCTTTGTTTCCCTTCTAAATGTTGTGTCTTTAAAATCTTGTCGTGATTATAGCAATATTACCCAAAAGAACCCAAATCAAATCACAAACCAAGAACATGAAACCCTTATTACAAAAACCTTGAATTCGTGTAACCAAAAACCAAACTTTCTGTTTTATCGAATTAGGGTTTGGTGAAAACCCTAATTCACCGAATTTCACTTGATAACCGAAAAACAGAAACATTGATTTACCGAATTTGCCCAAAACCCTAGTTTCACTTATGAACAATTTAAAAACCTTGTAGATCTTAGATATCATGAGCCACATGGCTCTTATACCAATTGTTGAGAATCGTTTAAGCTTACTAGGATCGAAAATAACAAAGTTTGTTGATGCGCAACGGAATTTAAATAAAAGAACAATGTTATTGAACAAGGTTTTACATTCATACAAGCCCCAATTCTATATGATCAGTATAGAACGGTTACCTAACTGTAACAGGATCAAAGAAACCTTTGATCTTAGAGCTAAACCACACTAGACGTCTACTTCATACCTATAGGACACACACGTTTTGAGTGCACACACAATCACATGAATTGCACATATAAAACCATGTCTAGGGATCTCTTTATATATAAGAGATGTCCATAAAGAACTTACAAATGAACTCTTAATGTACTTAGGAACTAAAACCATTTTTCAAATCTTTGATCTTTATCTTTAAGAGACTTGTAAAACCTTCATCTTTCGTAGAATTCCATAATGTCAATTTAGATCCTTGTTATTTCATTCTTTTGTTCTTTTGTTCTTTTGTATCATTGTTTTTGTATAATCAAATCAATAAATCCTAACAATTATTATTTTATTATTTCATTATTTTAATAAATTGACTAAATGACGAAAAATATAATTTTTTTCAAAAATTCTCTAATATGTTTATTATGAGTAAATGTTTCATCTTTAATCATATTATGATTATTTTTACGGTAACTAAGGTTACCGAATAGACTTATCGGGATATATTTATAATTATTTATTATAAATATTTACTTATATTACTTATCTATTTTCTTTAAATAGTATAAGTATGTATCGTTAAGATATCGAATTGATAAGATATTTTGGGATGAGACGTCAACCATGACACCACTAAATTGTTATAGGTAATTGTACAACGCATCTAACCCCTATGCATCAAACATGAAAACTGTTTTGGAAATGAATGATTAAATAGGACATTAACTGGACTAGGTCTTGTGCAGACGTCATAGCATTTGCTTGTGATTTGAGTTTGTTGTGGAGTCAATTGCTTGAGGTGAGTTCTCGTAGCCCTACTTTTTTAAATCTTTTTCGTTGGGGGAAAATGATACTCAAATGTGTTTTGAACAGTTTTTTCTGAACTATACAAAATGTGGTTTTGTTTTTGGGACAAGATATTTTTACTTGCGCGTACTGTGTTTGGCATGGCAAGGGAGATTGGCAAGGAATTTCCATGTCTAGTGTGATTTTTACATGCGTGTACTGTGTTTTGCACGGAAAGGGTGATTGGCAAGGATTTGCCATGTCTAGTGTGGTCCTGCCCTAATATAGTTCTCCAGCTGGTAGGCCCTTTAGGTGCGTAAGTGACATATCGGAGTTGTGACTCCAAGAGCATTGGTATATGTTGTTTTCATGACTAGCGGGGATGCTAAGGCATTGTGATCGACTAGTAGGAATGCTAGGCCGTGTTACATGACTAGCGAGGATGCTAAGTCATGGGTTATTTGCATATATTCACTGTCATATTACACTATTGTCCACTGTTTTGAGATATTGGCATAACTTTTGGTTTGGAGTCAAACCTACGAGCTCACCAACATTATTGTTGACATTTTCGAGTATCATTTTTAAGTGAAGTGAAAGATGAATAGGTTGGTGATATGTGATAGCAGGCTTAGAGGTATCCTATGTGGATTTTTCATATGAAGCCTTGCTTGTTTATTTGTTTGGTTCTTAGTATTTAGAAGTTTTGGTTTAAGTTTGGATTTGGACCCCTATGTGGGTAATTGGAATTGTAAGAGATTATGGATTTGTTCATGAGTTGGGACATCACTCGAGGTTTGTTCGAGGTTAATGGTCTTCGTAACACTTGAAGTTTATGCATTGTAGTTTTTCTCCATTTTGTATCTTGTGTTAGGATTGATCATTATGTTGCATTCCCGAGTTTCCGCCATTGTCGGGGTGTGACATTTTCGCCGACCCCGCATCTTCGTCAAATGCCACGACTTGAGCTTTAGAGACAAAGCTCTTTTAACAGGGGAAGACCGTGACAATCCACAATTTTATATCATTTTACATCAATAACATCAAAACTATTTACTTTGAACCTTTACGTGTTTACTTTTATTTATAACCGTTAAGTTAAATCGCGTAAACCGAAAATCAACAATTAACGCAAACTGGCATTAAACAAATAAAAGTTTACGTCAATAAGTGTTATATAATTATTAAGAAGATAATTTATAACTTTTCATATTTTGATATGTCGTAAGTACTTGTTAAATTATTAAACATGTTGTTAAATTTGATGTTCACAAACTAGCTTATTTAGTTTTATAATTTATTTCATGTTTTTATTACACTATGTTGTGAAGTGTTGGATGGGATTAGGTTAGTTTGGATTTTTTTGATTGTGGATGAGGTTGAGGTGAATAAGTTAGAAGGTTTTGTTGTGTAAAAATGAGGTTGAATTATAGGTTTTGAAAGTGTATTAAACCCCCCTTAATAGCCGACTATAATCAGTAGTGTTAGGAATTTTTCGACAAGTTAAAACCTTAAAAATATGTTAGTATACTTAAATACGATTCCGAGCATATAAAGAACTCGAAAAACAGACATATAACGAAGGAGATATGCCAAAACAAGATTAATAACAATATCGACAAAAACAGTTTTTTATTTTAACAATCTGACAGATTCAGTTTTAGTGATTTTGACCCATTCGGGTCCGAACCGGCTAAAGTGTAAAACTAGAAACTTGCTCGGAATGATTTTTTGGTAAAATGAATGCGAGCTTTTGAAGCCCGAAAATGTGAAATGGAGGAGTTATACTCCATCAAACTTGGACTATTTTTTTAAAATTACCATAAATTTCCTACACACATTTTATTTAGTGTCAAAGCTGTTAGAACTTAAAATAGTATTTTCTAGTGTTTTCGAGTATGTTTAAACTATAAAAATAGTAAATCAAGTGAACTAGACTATAATTAATTTTTGGACAGTTAGAAAATATTACGAACGTATATAGTTGGAAATTAAATGATGAACATAACATAAATATTATTTTGACTAATAAACAAAAATGCAAACTATTAGGTGGTGATATAACAATATAAAATATAGTGCATTATTTTATATTCACTTGCATTATTCTAAATCGACTTATAATTAAATAGGTTGCATATCGGTCTTTTGTAACGACATTCCTTGTTGATTTTTCCAAAGTCAATACCATCACTTAAGGTGAGTATATAGCCCCACTTTACTTGTTTATCACTATTTTACAAATCTCGGGATGAGATGCATGACTTCTTTTACATTTGGATGCAAGTACTCTTTTAAACGATTACGGATTTAATTAAGTAGCGATAACCCACTATGCCCATTATCATGAACTATTAATTACTTTGTGTAAGCACGTGAGTTATAAATAGATCCCCGTTCGGGTAAGTAGCGCTTACTAGTTTCGGAGGATCAAACTAACAAACGTATACCATATCAGACTTTGGATGTTGCGGATTGAACATCTACACGGGCACATTAAATGCATGAATTTGTACACTACATTGTTGTAGCTTCAGTGTCATGAGCATAGTGAAATCGTAATTACATTTTGTGATATTGTATCTGTTACATTTATCATACACTTTGAAATCTTGCAGTCCAACATTTATACTTACATAAACCTAAAAACTCACCAACTTTATGTTGAGACTTTTAAGCATGTATTTCTCAGGTTAGTAACTGCATGCTACATGGATAACGTTTTGGAGCATCATATTTGATTTGCATTTTGTGGTCTCATCACATGGAAGATTTACTGCATTACTTTTAAACATTTGGTTATGTATTAAAATCTTACGTTTTCATATTAGTGAACTCTTAAAACATGGTTCTTTTGTTAAACATTGAAATGAAATCAAACATTATCTTTCAAACGACTCATATAGAGGTCGTTCTTTATCTATCTTGTGCTTATGTGTTATGAAGTAACGCTCCTGGTCACTATTCTGCTGCCACATATTTTCGGGGTGTTACACCGCTGACCACCCAAATGAAAAACCTCTTTGTTATCACTCGTTTTCAGTGCTAGATACCCCTAGTAAACATGTTGAACCATCCTTCTCATTTGCTAAATCTACTTAAGAAGAAAATATATATTTACCTTTAAGCCTAAACCTACCCTAAGCCAAATGTTTAAGGTTGGTCGCTTACTACATGGTATGATTGGTTGATATAGCATTAAGAATAAGTTATTGTGATGCCATGTATTACCATGAAAGTGATGAAGAAAAGCAAAAAAAAAATATTGAAAAAGAAAAATGTTATAAGGGATAGTATCCCGAAAGTGTTATGCAGCTTGTATCAAATCAGATGCTATTATGCTATTATGATTGCGGATTATAGTAGTTTGCGACAAATATGGTACTAACTTTCTAACTTTTATATCTTGAAAATAAACTCTTAAAAATATCCCACGCCTCATCCGTACCTCATATCCCACAAAGTCCTCTTTGATGGAATTGTATGGTGCACACGCCCCATCGGATTAGTTTTTGTGTATAGTTCAAGCATATGGTAGCTAGTAAATCACGTCTGTGCAAAAATTGAGTGGTCCCACATATATGATCCATTATTGAGCGTTCATATATGAAAAGCTACAGGGTATTGTCAAACATTTTGCTATTTATATAAAATTGTCAGCATTGCTCTGACCAGTTTCTTATCTCAACTGTCATGATAATTAATATTTTCTCGCTTGATTGCTTGAGGTCAAGCAATAGCTACGTGTGAAAGTATGTCATAACGCTTAATTTATACATATTTCTAGCAGCGCTATTCATTATTATTTGATTATTTCTCGTGAACTTTTGATACTTAATTCCAATAAATCATGTGCATGTTCACTTGAAGGCGAATTGTGAAAAGAACTCAAGAAACGAAGAATCTATATCAAAGAATCAAGCTCACATCGAAACACCAGAAAAAATAATCTAAGTCTTGGAAAGCCTCATTGTGTGCTGGTTTCACTTCCATGTGCGCTGCACTTTGGGTGAATAAAGTCAACAAACCCGTTATCCTTAAATAATAATGTGCGTCGGTTTCATATTTATGTGCGCCGCACTTCCATAAAGTAATAAATATTCCTTTGCAGCCAAGTCG
>BQNB010007120.1:4751-94713 GCA_026074375.1 Tanacetum coccineum
AAAAAACATACCCTTTAGCCTCACTTCTTATAATTCTAGAATATCTGAACCTCTTCTCAAGATTTGACAGCGACATCAGACAATGTAGCATTGCAGGTATTTATTTCTATACAGACATGGGAAAGTGCAGAAGCTGCTTCTCTCAACCTCTATTATGGCCCATACACCTAGAAAATAACGTAAATTTAAGCCTCACTTATTATAATTCTAAAATATTTTAACATATGAAATGAAAAAACTACCATTTCCACTATGCCATAAAACTTGGTCCACATTGTGTGTATGGTAAACACATGACCATAAAACTCAGCTTATACTCACATGAATATAAACAATTGCATTTGACACTTCCTTGTTGACGTTGATCAACATATGGTCATATTCTAAATAACTGTGTAGACAAAGAATCACATGAATATAAACAGTTTGCTTGCCTACGGGGATCTTTACATGGATTAACAAATCATCGACATTCATTAGTTTATGTTTAAGGATTCACCCATGAACATCAGCTTTTTACCTCTTAGCCTTTCCGTTACCGATTTTCCAACAAACCTGCACAACAAAAAGAATCATAAAAAAAGTAGCAGTAGATTAACTTAGTAATCATATTCAATACAATAACATAACATAAATTGAAACTCAAAAAATTAAAATTATGAATTTGAAGAAAATAATACTAACCTACTTCAAATGAACTTAATGATCATAACACACCTTAGTATCACTTCTCGTCAGCTTTCTTTGGGAGGTGTGGATAATATCACCGCCCTCTCTTTTCTCTGTTATGTGTGTGGTGGTCTCTAGAATGATCCCGGTGGAATGAACTAATACTTTAAAAAAAAGTGTGTCGGACCAAACCGGGTGCCCAAAAAACGGTTGGAGCCCAGCGTACCGAAACGACGTCGTATCTCACGGGAATCGAGTATGTTTATAATATGTGACTACTTGTGCAACAAAAGCTTACACAAATAGTCCTTTTAGTTACCTACTAATTTCAATAACGGTCCATAGGTTAAATTTAAAGAATGTTTGTCTCCGTTTTCCAAAAGAAATTTCAAGATACAACAGCCAACAAAAAATGTCTAACTAACAACAACTACAATAACCGAACAACAACTATATCAACCATAACCAACACGTGTCAACTACAACAAACCACCACAACAACCGTATCAACCTCAAGATATTAAACGAAAACAAAAAGAACAACATAGTAATCAAATTTCTTTAAAAATTCATTTCATCTTTATAACACATCATTGATCTTTACAAACCGATAAAAAACCCATTTCGAGATACACCTATAGTCTTTACAAACCAAAAAAAGTCCTAACAAGGAAACACAATTATAGTATAAATATAACTCTTATATTATTGTAATTATCTTTTTCATATTTGAAGTATATTTAACTTATCAAATATGATAAATATAATTTCCATAAACCAAACAAAGTCAACCACATACTCACAAAGGGGTTTGGCCGGTTATGGGCCCGACGAGCCAAACCCGAACTTTCGGTCCATCCCACTTTATTTTAATTGATTATTTACTTGTAGTCTTAATTAAGTACAATACTCAATTAAGCCTAACAAGTAAACTATCCAATTTAATGTACTTAACTGAACGATTCATTATACATACATACCGAATATATGCATATACGTATTTCAATACGTATTTCGGTGTGGTTTTTTATTCTTGGTGTCAAGTTTATATGTATGTGAACCTTTAGGTCTCATAATGGTAGCTAATTTTAACTTTAGTATCAAAGCTTTGATGTCTATAAATTGACATGACTAACACAAAGCTCAAGCCTCAAATGATTCTATAAAACTCCTATACAAGATACACAAAAAGTTTAAAATAGGATCGATCCAAAGAAACTCGGAAACTCATCAAGCACATCGACAACTTGAAAATTTTTAAATCATCTTTTTATATAATTATTTATATTCTTTTATCTTAAACATTTTTCTGTAACTTCCGTTTATTAATTTGGTTACAGTAAGTTTACCTTGAACACTTTTTTTTTTAATCAATTATCGTGTGTGAGTTAATAATATTTTCGTTTTATTACAGACATACTTTTATGATTAATCGTCAAGTAAATAATGAACTAGCCCGACCCATTGGTTGCGTGGGCTTCATGAGCATATGTTGTCTAACATATTATACATACCGATACCGAATTCATATGTCATATATACGTATTTCAGTGTGTCTCGTTTCTATGTTGTGTGACATTTTAGGTCTCATAATACAGTATAGCCCTGTAATATTAAATGTTTGTTCATTTTCGTCATGCACTCACACAATGCCAACAAATTTGGTTTTCGGTGTCGGTTTTTCATTTTAACAAAACATATCGAAAGCAAATAAAGAGAACGATATTGAATTTGTTATTCGGTTTCGATATTGGCAAATTCAGTTCGGTTATAGTTTTGTGTCTGAATTTTCGGTTCGATTCTGCGTTTCGGTTTTCAGGTTTACTGGAGTCATACCGAATACTGAACACCCCTCGTTTGATTTAAATATAAAGGTGGGGTGTATAATGTATCTCAAGATAATTGGGCTTCTAGGTATTTGTTAATTCTTAAGTATTGATAGATCACAACATCACTAACCAACAAGAAGTTTCAATAGCAAAACAATGTAGCAAGAAGTATCAAGGACTACAACAACCGCAAATTCAACATCAACAAAGGATTGGTTGAAGGGTTATTGATAGTGGGCCGAACCATTATTTAATCAACATGGGCCGAGTTTTGTGATTGAGATTAAAGTAGTAAAAAAACAATAAGAAACCCTGAGCTAGTAGTCTGGTTTTATTTTTTACGTATTACGATCCTACGACGCTAGACCGATCAGTCTATACTACATATGAAGATAAGGTGGCAAACTTCTGACCCGACAAAAAAAATCTGAAACCGATACGAAAATAAACAGGTTTTCAAGTTGAGTTTAAATAGATTTCGGGTCAGTTTTGAGTCGATTCATCTAACCCGCTTTATTAAACAGGTGAGTTTCGGATTAATAATAGATAAATCGGGTCAACCCGCTACCCGTTGAAGATTTTTTTCTCAAACTAAAACTTATTTATATTTTACTAAACGGATCGACCGGCAAACCCGTTTAACCTGTTTAACCCATGTAATGTGACAACCTTTGTATATAAAGCGGGTTAAATGGGTCAACTTAAAACCCGTGTAACCTATTCAACCCGTGTAATATATTTAACCCGCCTAAATAGATCATGTTCAATTATGTGTAAACAAGTTAAAATTGACATAGCTGACCTAATTTTTTAAATAAGTCAAGTTCTAATTAGAGTTTCCTAACCCGTCAACTTATCAATCCAAACCTGTTAACTCGAACCACACCCGAATTATCACACCTATACGAAGAGAAAATTGTCAAAACGTTTGTCTTGCTTAAAAACTTAAAAAAAGCAGAGTTATGTTGTAAAACGCATGTGCTTATAAAAGGCAATGCACTATATTAATTATTTAAGTACTTACTTACAGTTTAATCAACAAACTTTTTACACTCCATTTACACTCATGTGTAAAAGAAAAATAAAAAAAATACACACAAACAAATTGATGATGGTATACACTGACGCCGGTAATTGTCACAAAACCATACATCATTTAATCAACTTAGCTTTCTTTCTCTATAATCAACTTCACCATCAACTTAATGTAATAAGACAATCAACTTTACCACAAAACCATACATCATTTAAGCACAAATATACCTCGTCAAAACACACACTACACAATTCGGTCTTAACATCGATCGAGTCTTGCAAATTTACCATGTTAGACGCGTCGTTTGGGACCCTCCATAGCAATGAAGACTGAGGGCCTTAGGCTACGCGTAATGGTGACCAACTCATGACCGATGACACCACAGTTAAATCAGCGTTTCTCTCTACAACAAGTTCATGACCAACTGGTCGTAATGAGATGACTGAGGACACCATTTTAGTTTCATTTTTATAATAATTTCATTAATAATTAAAAATATTACATTAATAATTCAAAAAAAAATCACAATAATAATTAAAAACATAAACTATTAGTCTAAATTATATATAAATATTTTTTATTTTTCGCTTCAACTCCAACATCTTCTCGAGTTGTTTTCCGGTGAAATGGTCAATGGAAGAATTACAGAACATGATGTCTTTGTCTCTTTTCTTTCTCGTTGAAACGAAAACATTTCACGTTGCAGCTCAAGTTCTAATTACCTGTGTGCAAGCTTATGTTTTTCCAATTCCACTTGCTTTTAGAATCCCGACACGCCTGTTCTTCTATTTCCAACTACCACTGCTTCAACTCTAAATAAGATTCCCGAGCTTCCTTCTTTTTGGAAAAGAAACCCGATGTGGCGTTTTTCATGCATCGACTAACCAATCAACAAGAGGTACAACAATTGAAGATTCCGAAGAAACGAAAAAGGATGACACTTTCTTCCAAACTTTATCACGACATGTGGTGGAACTTCCCGAACCTCTTCCTCCTCCGAATCTTGCCAATTTTTATGTTCTCTCAAAAGCTTCCATGTCTCAATCAGTGTGAAGGCTTGATCGTACGTCACTTGATATTCAACACACGCTTTATCGAACACTGTTCGGTCATTTGCGCAAAATTGACTAATTTTAGGACGAACCCTATTTTTCCGTATGGTGTTGAGGGTTACGAAATTTGCGGTTAAAAATTAATGGGTGGTATACGAAATAATGTTGTTGTTTACGTTGGCTGAAATTCCCGAACCTCTTCCTCTTCAGATAAGAAGGTGGTTGTTGTTGTGATTGGTATACGAAATTTGTGAGTTGAAAATTAATGAATAGTGAGCGACCAATCAAATAAAAATTAAGATTTGGTGATGAAAAGTTTGAAATGTTTTGTTGGCGTCATAATTGACCAAACAATCATTTTTTAAACCGTTGGTGTTTGTTTTTTCTTCGCCAAGGGAAGCCAACAACTCGGTTGATATTAAGACCGATACCTATTTTATTTGCGTAAGACGCGTCGCCCAAAGACGATGCAATGCTCGAGACGCGTCGTCCTTGAGGTCGACCAACGCGTCACGGGTCTCCTTATTACTGGTGGTCTAAAATGAAATCCAATTAAGGACGGTTGGAAAAATCCATGAGATACACTCATACACCTGCCAAATCATCAATCGTTAGCCACAAATTCACACACCATCTTTGAAACCCTTAAACCATCACCATGACCTCAACTCTCCCATGGCACCCACTCCTCTCCTCAAAATCCCAACGCTTCCACCCATCAACCAACAAGCACAAGCTCTTCCTCACATCTTCAACCCCACCCACCTCATTCAAACTCCACGCTTTTCGCCGCAGCGATTTCGATGGTTTCGCCAAGCGTATGGCGTCAGGTGAAGCCTGGCGAGACGCGTGGCGTAGCGCGAATAATGGGTTTGAGTTGTTTTTATATGAGACTAAGAAAACTGCTGAAAGAATTGACAGGGAGTATGATGTTAGGAGAAAGGTGGACTCTGTTGCGCGCTCTGCGAGTGATCGTGCTAGGGAGTTTGATAGGGATTATTTGATTACGCAGCGGTGGAGGACTTTTACGCTCGATTTTAGTCAAAATTGGCCCAGGGTTTGTTGCTTTATATCATTTCTTAAAGTAGTACATTGTTGTTAGAACTAGGTTTGTAGCTGACTTAACGGAGGCCCTGTGCAAATAGTTATATGATAACTAAACATGACGATTAGGAAGGTGTCGAACTATAGGTCAATTCCTAATCTTGAAGCTACATCGTTAGAATACTACGTTTTTATGTATCAATAGTTGGTAGGATATATATGCGAGGGTATTCTGCACAAAATGGTATTGAAATATACTCGTAGGTCAATTCCTAATTTAGGTATCATACTATCAAAATGATTAAAAAAGGTATTCAACTTTCGTTTTTTTGTGCAACAAGGGTAAGTTGACAGTGTCAACATGTGAACGTCTAACATGTAAAGTTACCCTTACTGCACAGAAAATGAAAGTTGGATACCTTTTTTGATGGTTTTTATAGTCAGTACCTTCATTAGGAATTGACCTATATTTCGATACCATTTTGTTCCTACCAACTATATAGGAAGGTCTCGAACTATAGGTCAATTCCTAATTAAGGTATCATACTATCAAAATGATTAAAAAAGGTATTCAACTTTCGTTTTTTTGTGCAACAAGGGTAACATTTGCGAAATAATCCAATAACATGTTGACACGTGTCAACATGTGAACGTCTAAAATGTAAAAGTTACCCTTACTGCACACAAAATGAAAGTTGGATACCTTTTTTTGATCGTTTTTTAGTATGGTACCTTAATTAGGAATTGACCTATATTTCGATACCATTTTGTTCCAACCAACGATTGAAACATAAAACCGTAGTATTCTAATGATGTAGCTTCAAGATTAACAAATATTTAGAACATAAACTTATATATCGTCAACATGTTGTTGGAAGTGAGTTTTGAGGCCTATATATATATGCACACCTCTCACACCCTCATATACGATTCTCATTAGAACATTGGTTTTTGTGGTGGCGTCAAGCTGTCAATATGAGTTAGCAATTTATTTCTATTCTAATGTAATTGTATGCAACATACTTTTATTTTGTTGTATGTGACAATGACATGGATACATTTTGATGATGTAATGTAGCACAATATAATTAATTGCACTAAAATGCAACATATTGCCAATTCATGTAGGTTAGTACATACAATTCTTGATAGTTAAGTATGCTGTATACATTGACAAAAGGTGAAAAATATGTTACATTTTCGTGTAGATTACTTGTAGTTTAAGAGCATGTTAATATGGTATATACTATATAGAACGTTAAGTATCTCGAGTTAATGGTTCTAGTTATGTTATGTTCGTTATTCCTTTTTATTTTGTTTACGTTTTTGAGATGCTAATAATGTTCAATTTCTGTTTTTCAGTACAGGAAACAATTCAGTGACTTTCTAGATACTCCTTTAGGAAGAAGTTTCGGGGTAAGTAATTTTTAATTTTGTGCTACGTGCCTATGTTTGGGATATATCATTGTTGCATACTGAAATGATTAATAGGTTTATATATTATTCTGTATGCAGTATGCATAACTTAAATGGTAGGATAAGATCACATGGTAGGTTCTGTAGCTTTTTGAAGGCCAGAAAATTTGTTGCTAAGAAGGATGGGGAGTTTAGGATTGTCTTGTATATAATTGAACTTCTGGATAAGAACCTATTATCTATGGAGCAGCTTGTTTAATCACCCTCATTAGCTGAAAATCAAATTAAGAATCTGGGTCATAGAACCATCCTGATAGCACAAGTAAAGCCAGTGGTGACCCTAAAGAAAATATTCTCGCCCTCTACTGTGGCTTATCTATCTTTGTATGAAGCTTGAAATTTCAGGCTCTGTATTTTACTCTATTAAAGAGCAGTTAAGTTTGCTAGGCGGCTGAGTTACTTTTTTGTACTCTTGTTTAGGACTATTCGTAATTAAATTTTCTCCTCTTATCTTTCATTTTTTCATCCTTTTTAAATATTATGTTTCTCTTACCATCGAAGGGCTTAATGTTTCCTTTTTCTCATGGGTTTGATTTGGCATCATGCAAAACAACACTAGTGAAGAGAATTGTTATGCAAGAGTGGATAACCGTGCAACAAATTGTTTTATACTCACTTTGGACATGTGAAACAATTTTCAGAAGGTGTATATGATATTTTATAGTGATAAACTGATAATAGATAACAAAAATCACCAAAGGAAGTTTTTCTCACATAAGCACTCCACGAAGATAAAAGCATAAACCACTTGGGAGTATAATACTTTCTATGACATTCTTGCATCTTTTGGATTCAGATCTTGCATTGTTTGCATGTGTTTTTTGGTGTGACTTTTATAAGTGGCCACTATATATGTGGGAATTCTTACTTGCTCTTTTATCTCTGATCTCATTCTGAGACTTTCTCAAGTTCCTTGAAGGTCTTTAAACTCATCTGGCGTTGTTTCTTATACTTTGAAGATGACTGAACCTTACAAGCGCGTGTAGCTTCTCTGTAGTACATAGTCACTGGTGCACCCTACACTGTAACTCCATTTATGTCCCATAGTTTGCTGCGGTTTTTGGTGTTGCTAAATGGCAGAGTAGTCACAAGCATATTATTCTATATTACTTGCATTATTTAGGAGGTAAACACTGCTGTAGGGTAATGTTATTTGGATGTGGTATGGTTTTGCTGAAAGATTATTGAGTGTATGGTGACCTTAACTCTCCCAGTCAAAGATGGCAATATGTGTGGCACGTGTCATGATGTATTTAGGCGCTTTAAGCAGATCTTTATATCTGCATGTACACCAGTGCTGTTACTTTCCACAGATTTTTTTCTATAAAAATCACTAATGGGTTGTTTGTTTCTGTAGACAATTTTCTTCCTGTGGTTCGCTCTTTCTGGATGGCTGTTTAGGATTTTGATATTTGCAACATGGGTACTTCCATTTGCTGGCCCGCTACTTATTGGCGCTCTTGCAAATAATCTTGTCATTAAGGTAATTCCTTGGCTGTCTATCTGTGGTTACGTTTATTAAACTTGCTAGTGCCCATAAATGATTTGTTGTGTTACTTTGACTGTTGTGGGAAAGTCACGCTAATTATTTACTGTTAAATACAGATGATCTAGGGTGGCCATTTTGAAACATTTACGTAAAATTGGGTTGATTGGATTATTTTTAATGCGTCAAATGGGTTAACATAAGCTTGGCTAAGTCGAAGGGTCAGATGGGTTGAACGGATGGAACATGTATCAAGAATATAGGTGTAATAACCATATCTAAACACTAGTTAGTTAGAGAGTTACGGAGTAAAACTTTTGGACACAAAAGTATTCACAGGTTGATCCAGTTTGACCTTTTTTAAAAAGTGACCGGTTTTGATCCATCAGTCAACCACCTGATCAAGACCCATTATGCTGCAACTCGTGATTTTTCTGAAGTTTTTTATTTAAAGTATCGTATATTCAGATTGTAGCATGCATATTATTTAGTGTGGAAAGTCTGGATAGCTGGCTGTCATCAAGGTGTAGAGGCCCTTTGATTAATTAGTAAGTTTGAGTTGGTTCAGGTTGGCTTCTTTTTCCAAAAAACACATGGCTAGGTAACTATATTTTGTTTATTGCATCAAGTCGACAGAGTGCACCACCTCCTTAGGTTTTTACTCTGTTCAGCAAAGATGTAGTGCGATATATTGTTAACAACGGGGATGATCTGTTTCAGTATATCGACCTAAATTACTGACCTCTGTGTAGAGAATACCCACATATATGGTTCAATAGCAATGTCTGGAGACTATTTGTCCTTAAGATGGTGTATGTCCCTTGGTTTTTCTTATGAAGATTGGCTGTTTTAACGTTGAAAAGGTCTTTAGATTTTCTTGACTATGTGCATGTGTAGAAGTTTCTTTACTCCATCTTGTGCCAAGTTTGTACCTAAAGCTCTACCCGTTAGGTCTTGTATCTCAGACGCATTTTTAATGCATGGGTATTAGTCTGACAAATTACAACCATCAAACATGGTTTTAATAAACATAGAAGTTCTTTCAAGGTTGACAAGTCGTATGAAATTCGACTGCAAATTATACCATGTATCTTCCCAAAATGTTAAAACCATTGCGCTTGGGCTTTTAAGTTCCTGCTTAAAGGTAGGGAATTACAAGTATGGTAGCATTTTGTAAGATTGAAGAACCTTGGTCCTCTAATCTTGGAAGCCAAGCTTCTAAGTGGCTAGCTCTGTTTGGGTGCATGAGTAACATCGACTTTTCTATATTAGCTGTAAAAGGTGGAGCTTAGAAGGGACCAGAGCGGGTACTGGCCCTCCTAGAGATTGAGTGGTAGTGAAATATTTTGTGATATTGTAGTAGAAACTTCCAAATTTTAAGCTTATGGCCCTCCCGAAAATATGTCATCCCATTTATGGTCCTCCCAATTCCCAAAATATGTTTACAACAAGCCACAACTGCCACAAATATATGTATTTGCAGAGCAACTGAGTAAGAAACCCAATATATATACTTGACTATTGAGGTTTTACTTCTATGCTTTGTTTTTGTAATAAGTTTGACGTCTTTGTTCTTTTAGTGGCGAATACTAAAGTTTGATTTTACAATTTTCACTAATAATTTCATGTTTAGTTACAAAGTTTTGGCTATTTATTAATTCAAGTTTAATTGAAATTTGAAGTTAATAACTGTTTCATGTTCCTTTTATTTGATTTATTTAGGTTTTGGAACTTTTAGGTCGTATTTATCGGTTAAAGCACCATGATATAGTTGTATACAGTTTTTATTGAACTTTTTGGATCTTTCAGCTCGCATTTATCGAACTGTAAAAGCGCCATGATAGTCATATACAGTTTCTATTGGAGTTTTGTTGTATGTTTCATGTTTGGACAATATAGAGAGTTACGAGCCTTAAAGATCGTCGAGTGGAGTTGTACATTATTAAATTTGCCTTCGTAATTCTTTATATATCGTAGCTACATGGAAAATCTTCAATGTTTGATAATTTCTGCCCCTCCAGAGAAAACCTTTAAGCTCCGCCACTGTTAGCTGTGTCATATGATTAAAGTTGGCAAATATGTCATGTACATGTGTTTTGAGTGTTTGTTAGGAGGTGTTTGGAATTGTGTTATGAACATGATTGTTCAATTCTTGTATGATTATCTGGTATTCTGATTAATTATGGGCAAGACTATCACTTCTCGTATACTAATTCCAGAAGGAAAGTGAGAACTTTTTGTAGTAGGGAAATTATGATTTATTATTTGCCCCTTCTTGTTACTCTAATTTATATATATATATGCACCCCCTTTTCTCGTTTGTACTATTTTAATAAGATAAAAAGGATAGTTATTTGAATCATCCTTGATAGTTTTCTAGATATTCATAAAAAAAACAATTTATCTAAACTAGTATTATAATTGATAGAAAATAAGTTGTCAAAAAGTTATATGCTTCAACTTTATATAAAAATTTCTTTGTTTGGTTTGTCATTTTATCTGTTAGTTACTTCAGTAGTCGGATTTGCCCAAGTCTTAACAATTGAATTCAACATATATTACGGCAACACTAACTTAATGTAAATCTTGAAGTCTTCCTCTGACGTGTGTATACTGATATATTGACGTGAACAGGGTGCATGTCCTGCTTGTAAAAGACAGTTTATTGGCAACAAAAACCAAACGGTGCGATGTGCTGGCTGTGGAAACATTGTATGGCAGCCAAAAAATGACTTCTTTTCTAAAGGTGGGAACGGCCCCTCATCTTCTTCAAAGTCTGATCCAAATATAATAGATGTCGAGTTTGAAGAGAAATGAACATTTGGCCTGTAAGTACTAGTAAAGTGCTGGCAGCTGTCTATACAAGGTGGGTGTTGGCTTATATAGCAAATAGCATCGAGGATCACACTGTTTACGCATTGCTTACATTTACCAGAATCTGATGTATCCTGTATACGTTTAGCTCTTGTAGGCGTGCTAGATTTTATAAAATGTAATACAATTGTAATGTTCTAAATTGAATTTAAATTTTTTTTCCATGATGTTTTGCCTTGTATTATAATGCTCTTTCAGGGCATGATTGTTGGATCCACAGTTAGGCTAAACTCATTGTATCATGTTAATTATCAACATGTGGTTTGCAAGTGGACACCACAAGAACTTGAAGCTCACAGTTCTACAATATGGAGTTGTATGGTCTAGCAGAAAAGGAAAACAAATGCCGGAAATGGATCGTATTGCCTTCTGACAAACATAAAGAACATGGGTAAATCTGTCTCTTCGGGTTTGTTTTATTTGTATCTAGAATCCTACACGCATCATGGATTTCGCCCAATGGCTAACAAGTCGATACAATTAAGGTGTTGGATGAAAGTTAAACCACCTTGTGCTTTTTATTACTCGTATGTATCAGTTGCCGAAATATAATTGGACTCACCCTTCTATTGACACAATGAGGGAGGGCAACAGGTTGCAGTGGCGGGAAGTAACAGGGTGAGTGGTGGCTTATGCTTGTGTCGGGGAAGGACGGAAATGGTACCGGTTGTGTCGGAGTCGTAGGAGATAAGTTATAGGTGTTACAAGTTGATCTCTACACTTGCAAATGTACAGAATTCGTACGCTTCTAGCGTTTATAAGTGCACATGTTTGTTTAACATGTAAGTGAAGATTATTATGATGTTCTTACGTTTATACGCCTCTGCCTATGTAATTTTGTATACATTATGTGTGCTTGCGTAGATAAAAAATAGTGTGTAAATGAGATAGTTAACCGCCATCAAGGTGGCCTAGTGGCCAAACATCCTATTGTTCTTGCAGGAGGTCTGGAACCTCCCTAAGTAAACAACTAAACATCTTGGGCATTGCCAGGAAAATCGTTCATAAACGGTCATGGAAACCTCGGTTAGACCGCACCATTATAGTTAAATTAAAATTCGCCATCCTAAAATAACCCGAAGAGGAAAACTCCACTAGGATGCACGGAAACTCCGCCGAGATGCCGTATGACGTTTCCGAAACGCGGAGAAACGGGGAAACGCAGGGAAACGCGAGGAAACGCCGGGGAAACGTCCCAAGAAAAGGGGAAACGTTTTTAAAATTGTGGTAAGTGGATACTTATATGGGAAACGTCTGGGGAAACGTTACTAGCCCAAAAACCCACGTTTCCTATGACTCATTAACTAAAAGCCTTTTATTTTTAATAAACCTACGTGATTAAAATCATCTTGTCAAACCCTCCAGAACTTGTAAACCCATTATGTAGTCGACATACAATCATCAGGTGAGTAAAATACAATCATTAATTATTTATTGTCTATGGTATTGCCATTTGTATGATGTTTATCTTTTCTAGAATTATCAATGATGAAAATAACATGGCACGATCTTTTCTGTTTTCCTTTAAAAAGACCTGCATATCAGTATATCACTATATCGCAAGCAAACCAATTATAACATTGGCTACTGTTATGATGAGGATGATGTGAGTAATATTTGTTTGGATTTTTTAATGTTTTGTAATATTTTTTTGGATGACAATTTGTCATATACTAAAATATTATAAAACACATAGAAGTTTCCCCGCCGTACCCGTTTCTTGAATTTTAGGATGTTGCCGTTTCCCGATACCCGTACCTGTCCCCGTCCCCGTCTCCGTTTCCGTCCCGTGCAACTTAGAAACTCCATATGTGTACCCTTTGCATACTAAAGAATTTTTTTGACAGGCTCTTTTGCGCTTTCTTTATCTTAGCTGCGTATGCTTTTATGTCATTTTGCCTATATTCTCTTTACTTTACATCTTATGATGGTTTTTTTTTCTATAGCTTTGTATGCTTGTCTGCTTGCTTTTCGTCCTTTGTATTAATAGATTTCCTCATCTTTTTATTATAAAACAATACAATTACAAGGAATGGTCGGGTGCATTTAATGCGTCGGGTCGACCCGACCCGGTCCTCTCCGGGTGCATTTAACGCGTCGGGTTGACCCAACCCGGTCCTCCCCGTGCATTAAATGCGCCGGGTTGATTCGACCCGGTCCGCCCCCGTTACCTGACCCGGGTGCATTTAATGCGCCGGGTCAACCCGACCCGGTCCGCCTCGTTTACCTCGTCGTTATTTACGAAATAGCCTTTCGAGTATTTACGAAATACCCCTTGCACTATGTGTCAAATTACAAAAACTACCCTCATTTCTAAAAAAAATACAAAATACCCCTTCCCCCCACTAACGGCTGTTAAGTAACGACCGTTAGTTTACTTTTTTTTTAGAATTTACGAAAATAGTCTTTGGGATCGGTTGTTAAGTAACGACGGTTAATTTAATATTTTTTTTTTGCAATTTAAAAAAATATACCACCTCTCACTATGTGTCAAATTACGAAAACTACCCTTATTTTAAAAAATTTACAGAATACCCCCCTAACGGCTGTTAAGTAACGACCGTTAGTTTATTTTTTTTTTTAGAATTTACAAAAATAGTCTTTGGAATCGGTCGTTACTTAACGAACGGTAACTTTTTTTTTTGCAATTTACAAAAATAGCCCTTGGGGTTATCGGTCCGTTCGCCATAATAACACTGAAATATCGCAACGACAACGGAAAAATCACCACCGGATCCACTTCCGCCAACTCAAAACGACGCCCGCTAATCGTCCCGCAGCAGAGCGCGGGTCTACATCCTCGTTGCACACATTCCACACATGCACTTATATCTAAGCACACATTCACACATACACTTCCCAGGAAGCAGTCTCCCTCGGGTTTATCGTGAAGTAGGGATAGTATCTATTTACATTTCACCTCCACATACCCCACTTCGGTGAGATTGGATATGTTGTTGTTGTTCTAATTGTAGTAGTGGTAACTTGTTAAGTCATGCATGTATGACATGGTTTATCCGTTGCATATAAATATAGACTAGCAGCAACAAACAAACACATATTGTTATTGAAACATAACAATAACAGCATAATCAAATATCAACACAGGTACACAACCGATTCAAATTATTCATAAAGATAAAACATAAACCAACCAAAGCACGAAGCCAGGATCTTTCATTTGTCTCGCACACTATAGGGATGGTGAGAAGGGATAATCAAGCACTTCCTCCATAGTAATTTAACTCCCTTAGTTTTCGTTCATCTGAGAGTTTTCTTGCGAACCTATATTTTTAAAGGAAACATACGTTAATACTGTGCACCTTAATGATTTGGGTTTCATCTAGTAGCTCTGTAACAGAGTTGTACTGCACCTGTCCAATGCTGCACGGTTTGTACCGCCACCTGGTATCAGTTCAACCACTCCAGTATCAGAATTTGCCCAAGTAACGTGTTTATCTAGTAACACTTTGCCAACATTTTCCAGGTTCTTCAGATTTTCAGTTGTTGCTAGGTCCACTGAAGCCAAGTCTTCAGTCAACGAATCATCCTATGTAATTTTGACACAAAAACATGAACAATTAATCTTCTACAGTACATAAGAAATCTGTGTTGAACTAATTACAACCTAATAAAGGATATTTGAGCAAAACCATTCAAGGAATTAAGGGTGTGCTAGATTGCGTGACGCATCTTATAGTTGTCTCGCATAACTAGTCCGACATATATATGTCTATGCATGTTGGGGATAAATGAAGCATACCTGTATGCGGAGATAATTATCAGCAGCATTGGCATCTTCAAAGATAGCTCCTTCCTGAAAATCTACCAAATCGCTACTTGCTTCCAGTGAAAGCGTCTATCAAGGGGGAGGTATTGTCCGTTCTAGCTATCCACCCAAACAAATTCCATTTTGCAGCCATTTTTGGCATCATATCGTGGTTGTTTCTTCTGCACACCCGTCCCTAGTGATATCAGCAGACATTTTTTGCAGTCCAGTTTTGGAATTCCGTTAAACTTTGGATCTGCTTTTCTAATTTGTTTTGCCACCTCCGCTAAGGCTACTGTAGACTGCCAAATAGATTTACAATGTTCACTAGTTGTAGTCAGGGACGGATCTATTTGTTAAATATGGGGGCAAGTGCCCCCCATGGCTCGTCGAAAAAGTCGAAAATTTAGTGTAATTTTGACCTTTTTTCGAAAGTGCCCCCCACTCGAGATTCAAATTGCCCCCCACTCACGTATTAAAACCCAAATTCAACACTTTAAAATCTTATAAATCCTTATCTCTAACTAAAAATACTTGATTTATCATTTCGATCTTAGTTTTTTCTTCCACATTTTGTTGCCATTGCCCAAAAAAAATTTTTTTTGCCCCCCACAAGCGATATTCCTGGGTCCGTCACTGGTTGTAGTTCATGCAGATAGAATAGTTAATCTTGTACTTTGTTAACTAATTACCGGGTTATTAGCCACAATGCCACAATCAATAAGATTATACTCCCTATACTTTTCCGCATCATAGTAATTCTTAAAGTAATAAGCAGGAAGGTAATGTAGGTGCCGCTGATGTGCCAAGACAAATATCTGATAATTTTGCATTCTTGCTAGAGTTTGTTGACACCTTCAAACCACACCAAGCCACAATTAGTTAATCTTATATTATTAAGCTAACTTTCTAGTTAGTAGTTATAAGGAAAGCATATGCACACCTCGTATGAGCTAAATATCACAGGATGCATATTCTTTATGTCAAAAGTAGGGATGACAACTTTAGTCAATGTCTGATGTAACGTGATTTATCTCATCATGACAAGAAATCAATTAATATTATCTTACGGTTGCTTAAAAATCTTGGGACAGTTATCAAGATAAAATGAAACAATCTCTTTAGCGGCAAAAAGAGGTCTGTAGTTTTGGTTTGGAGCTGTTAGCATGGTTGTCACTAGTCCCCCGGTGCCTGTTCCAGCAATGACATCAAAATAATCCACTAGCCTTGCTTCCGGACCATCTAACCTCTGTGTATATGTGTCATCATTTAAATATTGGTACTATAAATCAGATTAATTTAGTGAATAACTCAAATATAACACATTGTGATTGGAAGATCAAGTATATTATCCACACGCTTATTAGTGTAAAGAATTTGTTAATAAATGCAGAGGATTGTGTGATGCCAAGGATTGTTATGTAATTTCCAGTAGCCGGAGGGGGAGGTCCAACCACTGTTGATGGGATTTGGCTAATCATGCATCTTGAAAGCATACAAGAGATATATATACAAACTATTTGCTCTTTGGTGAAGACTTTAATTCTCTTTATATGTGAGGCTCTTGCTTGTTTATTGTTTTTTTTAGTAGAGTGAGGGTGGTAAAATCTAATGTTTACATTTCCAATGTTCCTTTCTATGTATAATCCATTATTATGGTTTTATTAGAGATACCATATTATATATTTTGGACAAACATTTTTTCCATTCTATGTAAGTTTATTAGATTTTGAAGGGTTAGTGTTTAGGGTTTTAGACTTATATGGTTAAGATTTAGGGATTGGGGTATTTACGGTTTAAAGTTTAGGGGTATGAGATTTTGGGTATTTGGTTAGTTTATGCTATGGTTAAAAGTTTTAAGGTTTAGGGTTTAAAACAAATCAAAATGGTATGTGAATTCACCAAAAATACTACTCACTATTGTATAGCGTAAAATAACGACTAAAAATTGTTACTAGATTTTTATTGTATGATATCTCTATTGAAAGATTAAAATAGTTTTGTCGATACAATTTGAGTCGCTTTATGATCAAGCGGATGTGTCAAAATTTTATTTTAGAAAATGAGGATACATAAAAGTGAGTTTTAGTGTTTTGTACTATATCATTTTGAAATTAAATTAACATATTTTTGACAATAATAGAATTTACATAGTAGTGGGAGGAAAACGCGCAAAAAACTGCGTCGCAAGCCGTTTTTGGATTGCAAAACTTATTATTTTAAAAATAATATTTATGCATCTGGGAGTCATAACATTACTATACATGACTCGTTGAAAGTAATGCTATTATTAATACCTTTGATCTTCTTCTTTTAGTTGCATTTATTGATTATTTAACATCTTTGTAGAGACAAATGCGTCTATGTACGTGTTTGTTTGTTTGTTTATGCACGAGAGTATGAAACAAGTGTTTTTTACTTTTTGACATGTGCAAGGGCCTTTTACATTTTCATATTTTATATGCCACTTTTCATAGTTACAAACTTACAATGCTATTATTCTTTAGCGGGATAACACAGATTTATCACGAAACTAAGAGCATCTCCGATGCTTGGGTTTCTTTTTAGGCGGGGGGATGAAACAAGATCGAGATATAATCTGTATCATCATGCACGCAACTAAATTACGAAGTAAATTAGCAATGCTTCCGATGCCTTACTGTGGATTAAAATAACTATAGTTACTTCAATTCAAAATACGGCTGAAAAAACTTTTCTGAGAAAGAGTACTTGCCGTTTATAGTTGAGATGACTATAATAAAATGACCTTATGTTTTAACAATAATATCAGCCTCTGTATCACGCAGACTCCGATGTAGCTAGATCGTTGCACCGTTTGAATTTTTGTGTTATGTAAGAGTTGTTTCAAAAATGATGGGTCAATAAAAGATTGATCCATTTGAAGTAATAGGTTAGCGATAGGATAAATATATTCAAGAAACAAAAATGACTTAGAAAAAGGTTAAGCATTGTAAAAACGCTCTAAGGAAAGTATCAAACATTTATATAGCCACTGCAACATTTACCACTATCCTCGGAGATAAAAACCATCTTTTTCCGACGACATGTCCTTTGGGATAATATTCCTCGGCGACATGTCGCCGGGAAAAACTGACAGGGGATTCATTCCCCATCAATTTTCCCGACGACATCAACGAGCCCACACGGGCCCACCCAGTTTTCAGTCAACCAAATGAGTGCCACGGTGGACACTTTTCCCTGACGACATGTCGTCGAGGATAGTATGGTGATAATAAAATAATTAAGAAACTGCTTAATTAATTTATTAACTCCACTACTATCCCCGGCGACATGGCGCCGGGGAAAACTTGCCAAATATACTGACTATTCAACTAGCCACGTGGCTTTTGTCGTTTAGTGACAATTATCCCCGGCGACATGTCGCCGGGGAAACTCTCCTATAATGTTGACTGGTCAACGTTTTAAACAAAATTTGGTCGTTTTATTCTCAACTATCCCCGAAGACATATCGCCGGGGAATAGCCTGCAGGTTTTTTTTGGCAGCAGTAATGCAACCAATTTCCAAAATTTTTTCTGGAATTTTTTTGAAAAAAATCTACCAATACTAAACCTGTATATGCCAATATATAATCACCCAAATACATTACAACGTGTACCAAAACACAACACAATATAACGGATCAACGCATTTGATATAACAAAGCTAAATACGTTCAAAATCCGAATAAACATAATATAGTCTACAAAACGGGCTTCCTAGTCACAAAACTTGCATTATCCGCAAGATACAAGTCAATATTCACCTAGATAACATGTTCTAAACGTACGGGGATACAAATGTTTATATAAGGGTCGCCAATACATACTTAAAGAAACAAAATATCATATACTTACCCATATATAACATCTCCTAGCTATCCTCATCCTCGTCACGTCCTCATCATCGCCCGACTCATCATCCTCGCCCGCGCCACTCCCGCTACTACTCCCGACGTCATGCTGTGACTGAAGCTGCATAAGCAGCTGGGACATCTTTTCGTCACTCCTCACGACCTTCATGATCATGTCCATCTGCTTCTTGAGCTGCTTGTTGTTTCTTTTGAGCTCATTGACATCAGAAGTGTGATTGCATCGAGGCTCGAGGACATCGAGGACGTCCATGCCCCTTCCCGCCAAAACCCTACCAACACCGGAAATGTGCCCGCGCTGCTTGCCCTTGCGAACAATGACCATGATCTAATCATCAATGTATTCACCTAGAGCCTGTAGCCTCTGCATCTCCTCCTATGTTGTGACAAAAACACAAGATAATTAATATGTTAGTCGGGTTACTACATTATTTCTCGACAAATTATTAAAGTGCGTGTTTTGAAACAATACTTACATATAGACGTCGCTCCTCGTCCCGCAAGAATACGCCGTCAACAGTATGTGTATCGAAGTAGGTCTGGATTAGGGACGGGTACTCTCGAGTCTGGGAGCTCTCCATCTGTACATACACACGTATATAAGATGAAACAAATTAAAAATGACAAATCACAACACACCAAAGCATATAATGAGTTATATATATATATATGTAAAATAATTATAATGTTTATTACCTGCCTATCTCGGAGGGCAGCAAGTGACCGAGATCCCTGTCGGCATATGACCGTGCTCTTTGCCCGGTTTCGAGCATTTTGAGCACACCGGGCCATGTTCTTGGGATCAGACTAAAACCGGATCTGCTCATCCTAATCTGCCGCAGAGATGTTCGCGGGACGTCGGGATCTGATAGCTTCCACGTCGTAAGTCCCGTCCTCGGGGTTCTTAACCCAATGATCTGCCTTCAACATCGACTTGTTGTCGGTGTAGATCTTAGCCAGATGCTGCTCGATGCCCTTCTTGATTTTTGGCCAAAGATTGGATTGCACGTAGGGCTTTAAGTCAAACTGGGTCTGCAATCATATATAACAAAGACAGAGTTAAAGATATAATTTATATATTTATCTAAATTCGTTTATTTATTTATATGATATAAATAAATAAATGAATTTAGATAAATATACACAATTAAATAAATGTAACACGATAATAAAATAAACATAAAAGGATAATGAAATAACTGACCCCAATCTTTCCCATGACTCCCGCCTTCCGCTCCTCCTCGATGTTGTGCAAAGAACGATAGTGCATCGAGAACTCCCTGACGATCTCCCCGAGGAGGTTAAATGAGACGCGTGGTCACCGAGAGGCATCATCGTGCCGTTATCTTTCCACTCAAACCGGATCTCCTGCGGGCCAAATTGATCCGTGATCCTCCTTAACCCAAGGTTCCTGGTTTCCTTGCGGGTATGCATCCTGCCGACTTTCCTGCTTCCTAAGTTGGGTATTCGGGTGCCCTTGCCTACAAAATCAAGTGAGTGATAACGTTATAAAAATTCAAGGCAAGCAAATTCAATGTATCTATTATATTACAATAATCCAGAAATTCTTACCTCGGCAACCGTCGCCTATCTGATGTGAAGGGGGACGATCATCACCGCCACCGTTACCGCCATGACCCCTTGATACATCTGCTGACATATGTACAAATACAATTAGAATAACATATAATGAACAAAATAATAAAAGCATGCACACATCCAAATACATACATATCCAAATAAATATACACATTTAAACAATCCACAACAATTTCATTCATTCATTCAAATAAGTGTGTTTTACAAGTTACAACTAAAGATCAATCTTCTTCTTCACTAGAATAAACAACAACTACACCATCATCATCATCAACATTGACGAGGTCTTCATCATCATAATCTGCTAAATCATAAGGAAGGGCGTCTTCATCATCAATAATATCATCGTCTTCATCAACATCAATGAAATCTGGTGGTGCGTCAACATCCATTAATTGACCATCTATATACAAGGTCGCAAAATCCAAGTCATTCAAACTAGTAGAAAGTGCGAGATCAGATGAGTTGTCAAAATGTATAACATCAGGATCGTCCTCTACCACAATGACAACCCCGTTCAAAAACTTTTTATGATTCACATCTTCGACGACCTTTCAACCGAGTGGTCGTCTGGCCATATTTCAAGGTAGAAGACTTGTTTGACTTGTGTTGCGAGAATGTATTGATCGTTTTTAAATGACTCACCATTTACCAAGATTTGTGTTATGTTGTTTCTAATGACAAAATGTTTGACTTTACGTCCTTTGTTGCTAATGTCAACCCACTTAACTCGGAACAACACAATTTTGAACGACATATACGAAAACTGGAGTATTTCTTCAAGCTGACCATAATACATTTCTCCGTCCTCACTAGCTGAACAAATGCCGCTGTTTTGAGTTGTGTAACGTTCATCACGGCTGTGCACGACAAACCTCACACCGTTGACTACGCAAGAGTTGACTGAGATTGGAGTCGGTGTTGGTCTACAAGCCAAAGCGAATAACTCATTGCTTGTGCTAACACATGGGTCTTTGTCTACGTGACGTTGACGGATCTATGAAGAAGATAGGATTAGATAGAGAACACAAAATATGACATCCTTATTTTTACAGTTAAATACACACAATAAGTCTAAGTTTACCTGCGACCCAAACCGGCCGGGGAATTCTTCTTTCATGTCTTTGTTAGGAAATTCACTAAAAAATGTTCATGGTATTAGAATAAGTCATCCAAAAGATAAGTTAAGAAAAAGAAGTTTCAAAATAAAAACGCGTACCTCTTGAACTTGGCCCGGTACGTGTCGATTTCAGGACTATTGTGAAGTACATACCATATCACTTTCTTCAATTCTTAGTGATCAATACGAATAAGCGACCGTAAACCAATCGATTTACATACTGATCTGAACACCTGAAACTGACACGTTGGGGGAGGGCAATCCATATTTTGGTCGAGACGATTAAATTTTGTGGTAACATCCTGAAAATAATGAGAACTGAAAATCAATGCTTCTTCTGCAACATAACCCTCCACAATCGAACCTTCCAGCTTAGCTTTATTTCGTACATAATTTTTTAGCTTCTTTATGAATCTTTCAAATGGATACATCCACCGGGGGCGAATATGCCCGCCTTCAAGAGCCTCTAGAGGTAAATGGATAACCAAGTGAATCATAATATCAAAGAAACCAGGAGAATATATAAGCTTAAGATTGCACAGAATATCGTCCACCTTGCTTTGAGCTTTCAACATGTCATCCTCCATTAAAGTTTGAGAGCAAATTTGCTTAAAGAATAAACATAGCTCAATTATTAGTTTTGCAACGTCTACGGGCAAGTATTACTGAAGTCCATAGGGAAGTAAACGTTGCATCATTATATGACAGTCATGAGACTTTAGGCCCGTTATATTGGTATCATTATCGGTCACTTTGTGCTTGAAGTTGGATCCGAACCCATCTGGTAGTTTAACTCATTTGATGAACTGACAAAACTTTTTTCTGTTCTCTGGTGTGAAAAAATACGCAGCCTGAGGCTTCGAGCACTTCCCGTTTTTGTTTTGGTCGAGCCACAAGCCACTTCGAATGCCCAGCCTTTTCAAGTCGTGTCCTGCCTTGGTGGTGTCTTTAGATTTGTCTTCATTAACAAAGTGTTCAAGATACTCTCCAACATATTTTTTTCAATATGCATGACATCTAAATTGTGTTTTAGTATAAGAAAAGACCAATACTCAAGCTCGTAAAAAATAGATCGTTTAGTCCAGTTCAACTCGACAAGAACATTGCATTTTATCTTTACACCCCCATACCTTAGATGTTTACCCTTCACACGTGTGGGCAATCTAGCAAGTTGAACCAAGATTTCATCCTGGTCAAATTTTCTAGGAGGATCTCCGTCTTCGAATTCACCATTGAAATCACGTGACCTCCTCCGTTTATGAGGCTTCTTTAAGAATCTTATGTGGCCAACATGAGTTGTTTAGCCTAACACACGCGTAGATGGAGTGTCTTCATTACATGTAAGGCATGACTTGTAACCTTGCCCACTCCACCCAGACAAACTATTTCGAGTAGAAAAATCATTGATGGTCCATTAAACCATCACTCTCATATTGAACTTCTGTCATGTAGCAACGTCTATAGTCTCGACACCTTTCTTTGCCTATAAATCCTTTAGGTTATCAATCAAAGGCTTCAAGTAAACATCATGTCTTTGCCCGGGGATTTAGGGTCAGGAATTAACAACGTCATCATAAAAAAACTCTCTTTCATACATAACCACGGAGGCAGATTGTATGTTGTCAATATCACCGGCCACATGCTGTTAGACTGACTAAGGTTGCCGAACGGATTGAAACCATCAGCAGCCAACCCTAATCGAACATTTCTTGGTTCTTGTGCAAAATCCAGGTACTTGGTGTCAAAATTCTTCCATGCTCTACCATCAACCGGGTGTTGCATCTTACCGGGCTCCATACAATTTCCAGTAGCATGCCAAGTCATTTCCTTTGCAGTGTGACTAGACTTGTACAAATGTTGTAGTCTAGGAATGATTGGAAAGTAATGCAACACCTTCTTAGGAACTTTCTTCCCCGGTGTGTTACTGTCTTTCCATCTACTCATGTTACACATCAGACAGAACTGCTTATCTTTGTTATCTTCGCCTCGAAATAAGAAGCAATTGTTTACACAAGCATGTATCGACTCGTACCCTAACCCGATCATTTTAAATGTCTTCTGTATTGCATAGTATGACGGTGGGATTTTGTATCCTTTACTGGTGGGAAATACATTTTGGAAAAACTCTAGCATTTAAGTGAATATAAAATCAGTCAATTTACCTTTAACCTTAAAATAGGTAAACTTTGCCATAAAGTCTAACCGAGTCACATAGTCACAACCCGGGTATAGCTCCTCGTTGGCACTCACATATAACTCTTCAAACTCATTACATATAGCTTGAGTCAGTTCGTTACTTGTCTCACCGATATCTCCTTGAGTTGGCTCATTTTGTTTATTATTCGGAGGAATGTAGCTAAGATCATTGAGGCACGCTGTCATGTCACCCATCTGAAGTTGTGTTGTGTTATGTATAACTGGCGGAGGAAGATTTGGTTCACCGTGGTTAGTCCATGTTTTATAACTTGGGTCCTACCCATTATTCGTAATGTGGCGTGAAAGGTCGCCGATGGAAACCCAAGATACATTACGACAAGACTTGTATGGACATTCTACATTTTAGGAACTATTCACTAACGGCTTGCAATGCTCAACGAATTTTGTAAGACCGGTAAAAAATGCTTTTTCATGACGCCTTAAACGGGTCCAACTCTTATCAATTACCATAACTACGTTTTAACGATACAATGAGTTATTATATGCACTTAATTAAACACATTCAAACGAGGAATACAAGATGTTTTGTTCACATAGTGCAACTATGGAAAGCAATCCTAACTCACTCTTTGAATGATTCGTCTCATATATGAATGCGTATAACCAATTTACTAATTTCGGCAGCGTTTCCCCTCAACTCCCTAAATTTGTGTTTAAAGACATATTCGTAGTGTAACATTTCGTATTTTTAGGTCATTTACGACGTCATATATTTCACTAATTATTATTTTTTTCTCGTACACGTTCGCTTTTAATTTTAATAGTTAAGTTAAATCGCGTAAATTAAGAATCACAAATCAACGTAAACGGGCACCAAACAAATTAAAGTTTACGTCAAGTAATCATTATATTATTATTACTAAAGTAATAATTTACTTATTATGTTTTATTTTTATCGGTTACGTAAAACGTTACGTTTCGCGATAAATTATGTTTAGGCATACCCGGAACCACCACAATTTATCTACGCTTCAACAAATACCTATTATTATTCCCAATGCTCAAAGTTTTATAAAACTTCACCATATTTATCATCCTAGCCGAATTTCACATAAAAAGGATCAAACCAAGTCTTACAATTTTCAAGTATTACATCTACATTTTAACTACACATCATTTTTACTTCAAGTAATACTAGTTTTTATGCAAGATATTTTTTTCTAGCTAATTCCTTCCTTATTTTCATGAACCAATCCACATCTTAGGGGACAAAAGAACACAAATACTAACTATAGTTCATGTACAAACCTAGCAATTAAGACCTAGCCATGACTAATTGAATTTGACTAAGACTTTCCTCCTTTTACTCGTCTTGTCTGAAGACTTCAAATGGTAGTCTTGACTAGTCTTTGGTACATATACTAGCAACTAGTAAGAAATATCACTCATACACTTTCCTTAGCTAAAATTTCACAAAAACCTCTTGCTTCTTCCCTCATTTCACACGTCCCAACTCAAAAACATAAACAATCCATAACAATTTTATTTACTACACATACAAGTACTTTCATAACATATTTAAGCCATTCCATGAAGATTTGAAGGCTTGGTTAAGCATTCTTAAGGCTTAAACTAAGTTAGGGTTTCATTCTTGCAAGCTTTGTTTAAAAATCTAAACAAGGGTTTAGATTATATTTCTCATCATCATTTATCACCTTAAGGTTACCTATAAGCCCTCATCTTTTCATTTTCATGAGTTTATATGTATATAATGTTCTATGTAGCAAAATCACCATTTAAGAGATGTTTAACTTGTAAAAATGGATTTTTCTGATAATCATGGTTTTATTAACTTGTAGACATGTTATATGGTTGGTAATATAATGTTACAAAGGAAGTATTAGTATTGTACACTCATGGTTTATGTATAAAAAGTGTATATATGTTTATGGTTAAAAGGTTTACTTAATAAAGTTTATGATTTAGAAGTTGTTAAGGACTTGTTACTATGGACTCTTGAACAAATATGGACTTATGGACATTATTATATGTATGGCATAAGATATATAAGAGTTATGGAAGACTTGTGATATTTTACCTAAGCTAAAAACTAATAAAAACAAAGTTATATAAATAAATACATAAATATTTATAATAAACTGTTTTAGCACGAATTCCAAACAGTAAAATTTATATTTTTATAAAATACTACATGTCATGAGGATTCCAAAAAGGTAAGAAACTCGAAAATCCGATTAATAACGAAGGAGATACGAAAATTACAAGTTTAAGATAATAAATACTTTTATAAAACTATTTTTATAAAAGTTACTGTTCACATCAGTAAAATACAGTTTGAAAACATCATTAATTATATAAAACTTTTAAATACGAAAACGTGCTCGAAAGAATCACTAAAAACGGAGTTAAAACGAATAAGTTACGACATTTACGAGATTTACGATAACTAAAATTATAAAAATAAGTTTATATCTGTTATGAACAGTAAAAAGTACTGTTCATCAGAGGACTAAAATTTTAAAAATGTAACATTTTGATAACTCGTCTTAATACGAAAACGTGGACGTAAGAAACGGACTTGAAACGAGAAAGTTGCGTCATTTTTACTAAAGTGTATTTATAAACGTTTTTAACTTATAAACACGATTTCACTAATGCGATTAGATGGTGATGTAGCTATATAGGATTATATATGGTTGTTGTTAATCAAAGTGTTTAGTACTTATACGGCCTATAATTAATTAGGTTGCAATCGGCGTTTATCCGACGCATTTTCTAAGTGTGATATACTTTGTTGATTTCCAATTACTCGAGGTGAGTTCATAGCCCCATTTCTATCTACTTGTTTTACAAACTCTACGGGGTGAAATTACATGCTTGTTTTACTACGGACACAAGTGTTTTAAACTGTATGCTATCCAGATTATTGCCTGATTATTATTGCCTAAGTTACCACAGTGCCATCTAAGTCCCTAATATCATGAACCGTCAATTGCTATTATAGTGAGCGCTAGTGTTGTGGATAGATCTATCGGGACTAACAATCCCCACCGGAATTTATGGTCACAAGTTGATCATGGTGCATTTAACATTTAGAGAACTGTAGGCTGTTTTGGCAGACACCCTACCTATTTGGGGCAGACAGACAGTTAAGGCTTCGGGGTCATGAGCTTAGTGCAATAATACATGTTTTGGACTACTGAATTTGTTTCATAGTCTACCATTACTTAAATCTTGTGATCCACACTTTTACAGACAAACCTATGAATTCACTCAACCTTTGTGTTGACTTTTAGCATGTTTAATTTCAGGTCCTAAGGTATAAGCTTGGATGGGAGCCATGATGGATATCAATGAAGATGGATTCTGTGTTTATTTAAATTCGATGCAACTTTATCTTATAAAAACTTATGTCATCTTTTGGTATTACGAAGCTTTTGTTTAATTAAGAATGTATGTGGAAATGTTTACGACTTTTAAAACATATGGGACCTAATGTATGAACTCTGATATTTTGTTATGGCATCGAATGAAATCTTATCTTAAAACGTCCATTTAAGGTCGTTTCCTATATCTTGATTGTTGTACTTTGACGTAGCACCCCATTGTTACCATTCCGCTGCATACCAGAATTTGGGGGTGTTACACTAGGAGACAAGCTAGTCAGTTGGTCATCTAAGAAATAGGATTATACAACAATATCCACTGCGAAAGCTGAGTATATATCCTTGTCTGCATGTTGTGCTCAAGTCATTTGAATGAGAACGCAACTACTAGATTACGGATTTCATTACACAAAGATTCCAATGTACTGCGATTCAAAGAGCGCTATTGCCATATCATACAATCTAGTATAATATTCACGTACTAAACACATCAACATCCGATATCATTTTATAAAGGAGCATGTTGAACAAGGTACAATCAAACTTTACTTTGTCGGGACGAATTACCAGCTTGGTGATCTATTTACTAAAGCCTTTCCCAGGAAAAGGTTTGAGTACTTAGTTCACAAGATCGGTATGAGATGTATGACTCCAACAGAGTTAGATCGTCTTGCAAAGTTATCTTCTTGAGTGGAAGATCATACATCAAACATCTGTAAATACATTCAAAAGAAATTTGCCTTTTTTATGTATTTGCGTCACCACTGTACCCGTTGAAAGTTACCAAACATCATCTCGTCACTCTACCGACTCCGTCCCGCATTGAATTGATGTGTTTTGTTTATGTGATTGCTTCATATTAAAGTTGTATTAGTTGTAACATTTTAAGTTGATGATTGTTTACAATGCTTATTAGTTAAGCTTTATTATATGACATGTCTAGTATCACTTGTGATATTTCATAAAAATAGTTAATGTCTAATATCACTTGTGATATTTCATAAACAAACAAGTATGCTTTTTAACCTTTAATATCACCTGAGATATTTCATTGCTTTGTATATTTTTATACATTATCACCTATGTGTTTTCAAATATTTTTATATTTTCCAGGTATAAGATGGTTTTTGTGCCTTTATCGCAATAGACAAGCACATAAATATGATGTTTTACACAAAAACTTGTGCTCATTTCACGACATCAAGTTGAGTGTTGGAACTTACTAATTTATGTTATATTACATGTGATACATCAAGCGGGTTTGAATATCAAAAAATATATTTGGTTTTCACAAACTTCTATGAATAAATTGTATTGATTTAGAAGTTCATAAATTGTGTGTGATAAATGGTTAGAAAGCTAAGGATGTGTATTTTTTAATGCAAAAAATGATGAATCATTTGGAGTCCTATATAAATATTTATATTCATTTTACGAAAGCATGTTGAGTGTTTGAACTTATAGATTAGTGTAATATCATATGTGATATATCAAGCAAAATACTGCCCAAAAAACCAAAAAACTCAAAAGGAAAGTATGGATTCTCATGTCGACTTGGGTCATTCATGTTTTCACCACACTACACATTCATGTTATCTTGTGTTTAAATACGAAGACAACCAAGTTCGGTTCAGTGATGATCGTTTTTATAAAGTAAAGTGCAATTTAGATGGCAATAATATGATTTAACGTACTGTCTTTGTTCATTTTAATTTGGTGACTATACCAGTAGTAGTGATAATGGAGGATATTTAATCGTCTGACTCATCAAAAATTATTTAGATGTCAAATAAGGACATGGACTTAGAACACATATTTATGGGAAAAGGGTGTTTGAATTAAATTTTGAAATATTATGTTTTACTATAAGATTCAGTTTGTTTATTAAATGTGCAGTATTAAAGATGGCTTAAATTCAATACCACAATTCTACTCCATAATTCGGCTGCATATCAAGGGTCTACAGTTACTTCCTGCCAAGAGGATGACACATTTATTACCCCTGAAGATGAAGTGTTCTGGCAGTTTAGGGATATAAAGCATCATGAAATTACAACCCAATTGATAATAGTCACGTTTATTACCCTCGAAGATGAAGAGTGAAGAAAATTAGGCCACTTCCTGCACTTATAATTAAACAAACACATACCAATTTCTTAAAGCTTTGTGTGAGTTTTGAGGTAATGCTTCTTCCTATAAACTTTGTGTGGGTTTTTAGGTTTTTTATTTTAATCTCTTTTTTTATTTTGAAATTAGGGTTTATGTGAGAATTGGAGGTTTTGTTAATTTTGTTTCTTTCGGATAATTTTTTGTAGGTTACTTTGATTTTGCAGGTTTTGGTTTTCAATTTCTTTTTGATTTTGAAATTAGGGTTCATGTCAGAATTTGGGGGTTTTGTTAATTTTGTTTTTTTGGATGATATTTTGCAGGTTAGTTAACTTTTTTTATTGTACTGAAGTTTTGCAACGCGTCAGTATCACAGGTAAGCAAAAACAAACAACATGTACCTTAAAATCTGTTCAAGCTAATGGTCGAGTGGATTATCTTGCTGATACAGGTTTGCGAATTCATTTGTGTATGTTCCATAACTGTTACATGCTATATATAAATTGGTCTTCGAATTATACTGAATAGTAATTGCCTATTGTTGTAGCTTTGATATCATTTATATTAGTGTGTCCTGCTTTAATACTATAAAATACGAGCGTATTATAAAATAACATAACAGTGGTGTCTGAGTCATAAAAAGCCTCGAGCGACATCCTTCTAATGTAGTCTGGGTTGTTCAAGTTATATGTTGATGTAACTATATGATTAATTAGTCGAAGTCATATAACCAAAAGCTGTAATGAAACAATATGTAGGAGATAAGCTTTAAATGTGCTTTTTGTAATTTGAAATTTGAAGTTCTAACATCGGTTATTTGAGTGTTTGGTGAACTCTCATTACTTGAGGAGCTAATGAGTAATGAGTAATGACCAAATGTGATATTCGTGTAAAAAAAGAGTTTTTTTTATTAAGTATGGCAACTTAAGGCGAGATAAGGGTAAATAGCTAATCTTATTCCACTATTTGATAATGAGTATTGTTGAGTGAAACTAATTATCTGGCCCATAAATAATCAAATAATCAGAATAGTTCTTTAAAACTTAAGACTGATTATTGCGACCTTAAGTCGTAATAATCGGATAGGCCAAAATGCACGTCCAAACACCCCTTTAATCACACGCCATTACCATTGGTTCTTACACTCTCTAACTTATATGTATAGGTTTGAGATTTATAACCTCAACAACTTTCATTATCTTAATTGGGGTGTTAATGTCATCATGGTTGGGTGCATCTGTCCTGAGCCTTAAAGAATGGTTCATTAAACGAATGTCATTTATTGGTCACATCTACAATGCCTCCAATCAGATCAGTGCAACCATTTCTCCTGGTAACTCATCTTACATCTTACTTACATTCATATAAGATCTTAGCCGAAAATAATCTAAAAAATTGTTATTCCTTCACGATATGCATATCAGAACACACAAGCTTTTAAGGAAGCCGTGATAATTAGTCATCCTCGCATCGGAGAATATGCATTAGTTACTCTCCAGGTGCACACCCTTCAACGTTACTTCCTTTTAGTACTGGGAAGTCCAAGCATAGTATTCCTTATAAATATAATTTTTAGAGGATAGCTTTGAGAAATTCATTTACTATGAAATTGTTCTTGGGTATATATTTTATCTTTACATTATTCTTTATAATTATGATATAACCTTTGAAGCAAAAAATTTCGGGAGATGAGGAGCTATATAAGACGTCGATCCTTAAACCGGGAAGCTTGCTAAAAATGACAAGGATGCTATATTGATGGATGTTGTGCGGGAGCTTGCTCAGTTAAAAAGTGAAGCCCAAGCTGAAAGACTCAAATATAGAAATTTACTATGATTTGGAATTATAATTTATGAGGTTAATCTTTCTTGGCAAGTCTCATTCTTTAGATCCTTTGTTTTGTGTATAGATGTATCTGGCTAAATGTTGGGGGTGAAACAAAGGAAATTCACTGAACCAACATGATGATATAAAGTAATTCTCAGTATATTATACGTGACATTTTTGACATGTTTACTTACAATATTGCGGCAACTTGGATTATCTTTTATGTCGAACGGGTCAATTGGGTTAAACTGAATACTTAAGAAAACAAGAATTGGTCAAAAGTGAACTGAAATATATTGTGTATCTGGATGCATAAAAACCAAAACCACATTATCTGAAAATGGCCAGATTGTTCTAATAATTTAGTTTATGTACTCATACTTCACACATTATTTATTTATGAAATAATGGATAATATATGTGTTTGTGGGTTTGCCAACCCTTTTTGATCCGTCAATTTGACCACACTTCTATGATCAATTAAAGGTTAATTACCACTAATATTCTATGAACAATTCTGGCAGAGGCCAAAGCTCGAGAAAGTGGATAAGGATCAAAAAGATGGCGTTGTGGCATTGGAATTGGAAAAGATTGCAGGGAGTTCGGGGCGCTTCTAAGAGCGAAATGGCTGTTGATTTAAGTTGAAGTTCAAAAGAGTCTGATTTTACGTAAGACAAATACTATCTTTAAAGGTCATTGGTATAGGTAACAGCTGGTGTAATCTAATAGCCCTTTTTGCTGATGCATGGGTGAGTATAGAAGTGAGTAGAGCCCTATATGTCAAGATGAATTCGATCCATTTGAAAATTTGAAAATTTCAGAATAAAATATGGTATGCAGTTTATTTCATGGCGTATGCAACATTTTTTAGTCTTAAATGTTCCATTTTTTTTTCTTAAAATAACAGTAAGGGAACATTAAACCAGTTATTTGTTAGTAAGTGAGTTTGGGTCATGTTTTATAATTTATTTGTAATGGGTCAAACATGGTTAGATGGGTTTAACAAGGTCTTTAATCTTTTGACATCAGGCTTTGTGCCTTACTTTATTAGTAGCTCATTTGATCAATAACCCATGCTAGATTCTCATTAAGTTTTGAAGTTTAATATTGTTGGAAATATCGTAGTAACACTCCGGAAGCTACAAACACGAAAGGGAAGGTAAAGAACAAAGAGAAGCAGGGTACAATATTAAAGGTAACACCTATTGATGTGATAAGCAGGAAGAATAGGTCGTTTTATAACACGTGATAAACGTTTTCTTTTTGGTTATAGAATGAGTGCTATCAGCTTTTGCTAAACCTTTGTAGGACAATTATGAGTTGAACTTCATGGTGACAACCAAAATCAAATGCAGACCCATATTGGGAACAACTATTGCCTAATGATTATGAAGACATAATTAAATTATCAAAAGATAGTGTGCAATGGAAAATGCATATGGAACTTTACTCTATTCTTTACAACGGGTCTGTTAGCCTTAAAATATGAAGACTTATACGAAATTACATTAGTTTACATATAGTCGAATACGCAAGGACTAATAATGTCATTAGATGATAGTTAGGCATATCTAGGACTATATATACCCTTCTATACTTCCATAGGAGGGTGAGGAAAATCATTGTAACACAAAGCGTGTGTGTTTCTCTCTCTAGAAAACACACACATCTTTCCCTCTCTACCTTTTCTCTCTAATCTAATAAATATGGATTTCTACTTATTCTTTCCTCCCTGACCTCTGGATCGTTGTTTATGTTATGAATTTTTATGATTAACAAGTGGCATCAGAGACCAAGAGCATTTTATGTTTGTGTTTGGATTGGTTCGTGGTTTAAGATGGCTCATTTTTAAGCTAATATCGATTCGAAATTTTTTGAAAAAGTGGAACAAATTTTGATGATATAAATGTTGAAGTTTGTGTGCTTTTATGATGGATATAGCTTAAATATGATGAGTTTTGCAAAAAAGTTAGGCCAAAAATGTTAAAAATTATGGTTTTTAGAAGGTTTTTTGTGTTTTTGTTCATGGGTGTTCTTCACCAAAAGTTGCATTTTGGCAGTTGCGGTTTGGTAGTTGCCATTTGGCAGAAAAGTTGCGGTTTGGCAGTTTCATTTTGGCAGAAATGTTGCGGTTTGGCAGTTGCGGTTAGGGCTGTAAACGAACTGAACGTTCAGTGAACATTTCGTGAACCGTTCGGTAAAAAGTTCGTTTCTGTTCGTTTATTTATTAAATGAACGAACATGAACAACATTTTATGTTCGTTTAGTTAAATGAACGAACATGAACAAAAGTCTTGTTCGTTCATTTATGTTTATGAACGTCCGATTATTCGTTCGTTTATGAACAACACTTATAAAACACAATATGGTGTATATTATTGTAAATTTTATGTTTATTTACATCCGATCATTTATGTTCGTTTAGTGTCTAAATGAACAAACATAAACGAACATGAACAACCTTTTTTCTTAATAAACGAACATGAACAAGAAAATTTGTTCGTTTAAGCGATATTGTTCGTTTATTTGTCCGGTTAAAATTAAACGAACGAACATGAACAAGGCTCCGCCCGTGTTCGTCCGGTTCGTTTACAGCCCTAGTTGCGGTTTGGTCAGAATAGTCTCGGTTTGATCCATAAAAGTGCCATTTGTCAAGTTTGACCAGTCAACTTACGCAATTTGACACAACCATCTAGCCATTTGACTTAGTCAATACTTGCATTTTGACCTCCCATTTAGAAAGTTTGGCTTGTTAACTTATGCAGTTTGACTTAGTCAACTTATGTAGTTTGACTTAGTCAACTTATGTAGTTTGACCACATTTTTTAGCAGTTTAACCTAGTCAACTTGTGTAGTTTGACCACACTTTCAGAGTAGTTTAACTTGTCAACTTATGCAGTTTGACTAGTCAACTTATGAGGTTTGAGCTGGAAAATCTGAGGTTTGAGCATTTACACCTCAAAGTCAAATTCTTTAATACCGCAAGTCCTTATTCCACAATTATGCTTACATGTCAAGTTATCTAGACAATTGTTTATCTGTTAACGATAATTCACTAGTCAACTTATGAGGTTTGAGTTGGAAAATCTGAGGTTTGAGCATTTACACCTCAAAGTCAAATTCTTTAATACCGCAAGTCCTTATTCCACAATTATGCTTACATGTCAAGTTATCTAGACAATTGTTTATCTGTTAACGATAATTCATTACAACATTTGTCCTAGATTAACAACATTCAATCCAAAACACAACACTTAATGCTAAAACGATCCTAGATTAAAGATTCACTAAAACATCAAAACGGTTATGGATTTGAACTTAGAATGTCAAGTGATCACGGAGTTGATTTGGTATCCCTTATTTAAGATTGAAGTGGGTTTCATGAAGGCGTCTACTTATTTCATCATCGAGGCTTCCTTTTACTTTCTACCTCTTTTCTTAAAACCCATTTATCAATTGATGCCTAGCTTGAACGTATACAGTTATGATTGATAATTGGATTATCTAGTTTCCAGTAGTCGGGGTGGTTGGTTGAAGACCTGGTTAACTATCACTTAAAGGAGTTATGTTGTAGTACTCAGTGTCACACGCAGATGCCGATGTGGAAAATTTCAAGAGGTGTTGTAATTCTTATACTTTTGATGTTAGGTATAGGGTACTTAGAGGTTTGCTTCTGCACCATTCTTCAATCAACAACAGTGCAAGCTTAAGTAACCAATTTGGGGAATTTTACTTTAGTTTCAAGTTTGGTATATCGGGTTTAGTTCACCAAGTGGTCACAACAATAGACGACAGAATAAGAGGTTGGTAAGTTAGCCAGAGAGTATAAAGGTTGAGATGTAATCACTAACTCTCACGGGATATTTGAAGATACAAAATGTCAACAGTACTTCACAGTCTCAGCAAAATCTTTCAAAGTTCTTTAATGTCTTTTATAACTTTTCAAGATTGTTGCTTATGACAAGAACTTCTCGAGTATATGGTCGTACACGTCAATGATGCTTCTGAGAGTTCGAAACCATCATGGGGGAAACGTGTACTTTGATGTAATCAGGTCAACTTCTAGGGGGAGTAGTTTATACTATTTTACGTAGTATGGTTTGTGAAGTATTCTACATACGTGAGAATATTTGTTGTTGATTTCTCGCATGTACCCCTGAACGGATATTCACCAAGACCAAATGTAATGATACATTATAGAAGCAGTATTAGTTGGTATGGTTGGTTGATTCTTCTACAAAATTCCGCTATGCACTTTAAATGTCAATGTTAGAAGATCGTCCGAGCTACATCAAAGTTTCAGAATCTGCTCAAGATACGGATGTTGGTTTGGGGGGAAGCTGATTCAGAAACTTCGCCAAAAAGGAGTCTATGAAGAAAGCTTTTTAAGACATGCTGCATGAATTGGGGGGAAGTTAATCCAACTCATGCATACTACAATAGATCCAGAACAAGTAAAGACACAGAAGATCTAAGTTGGAGTACAAGTATCAAGACTAGAAGACAAAGATGTCATCTTCAGCATTGGAAGCGCTTTGGAAGACTTTATCTTGTTGTATTCTATACTTGTTAGGAACATTGTAATTAATTTCGTATGTCTAGCCTTAAAATATGAAGACTTATACGAAATTACATTAGTTTACATATAGTCGAATACGCAAGGACTAATAATGTCATTAGATGATAGTTAGGCATATCTAGGACTATATAAACCCTTTTATACTTCCATAGGAGGGTGAGGAAAATCATTGTAACACAAAGCGTGTGTATTTCTCTCTTTAGAAAACACACACATCTTTCCCTCTCTACCTTTTCTCTCTAATCTAATAAATATGGATTTCTACTTATTCTTTCCTCCCTGACCTCTAGATCGTTTTTTATGTTATGAATGTTTATGATTAACAAGTGGCATCAGAGACCAGGAGCATTTTATGTTTGTGTTTGGATTGGTTCGTCGTTTAAGATGGCTCATTTTTAAGCTAATATCGATTCGAAATTTTTTGAAAAAGTGGAACAAATTTTGATGATAAAAATGTAAAAGTTTGTGTGCTTTTATGATGGATATATCTTAAATATGATGAGTTTCGCAAAAAAAAATTAGGCCAAAAATGTTAAAAATTATGGTTTTTAGAAGGTTTTTTGTGTTTTTGTTCATGGGTGTTCTTCACCAAAAGTTGCATTTTGGCAGTTGCGGTTTGGTAGTTGCCATTTGGCAGAAAAGTTGCGGTTTGGCAGTTTCATTTTGGCATAAATGTTGCGGTTTGGCAGTTGCGGTTAGGGCTGTAAACGAACTGAACGTTCAGTGAACATTTCGTGAACCGTTTGGTAAAAAGTTCGTTTATGTTCGTTTATTTTTTAAATGAACGAACATGAACAACATTTTATGTTCGTTTAGTTAAATGAACGAACATGAACTTTATGTTTATTTACATCCGATCATTTATGTTCGTTCGTTTATGTTCGTTTAGTGTCTAAATGAACAAACATAAACGAACATGAACAACCTTTTTTCTTAATAAACAAACATGAACAAGAAAATTTGTTCGTTTAAGCGATCGTGTTCGTTTATTTGTCCGGTTAAAATTAAACGAACGAACATGAACAAGGCTCCGTCCGTGTTCGTTCGATTCGTTTACAGCCCTAGTTGCGGTTTGGTCAGAATAGTCTCGGTTTGATCCATAAAAGTGCCATTTGTCAAGTTTGACCAGTCAACTTACGTAATTTGACACAACCATCTAGCCATTTGACTTAGTCAATACTTGCAGTCAATACTTGCATTTTGACCTCCCATTTAGAAAGTTTGGCTTGTTAACTTATGTAGTTTGACTTAGTCAACTTATGTAGTTTGACTTAGTCAACTTATGTAGTTTGACCACATTTTTTAGCAGTTTAACCTAGTCAACTTGTGCAGTTTGACCACACTTTCAGAGTAGTTTAACTTGTCAACTTATGCAGTTTGACTAGTCAACTTATGAGGTTTGAGCTGGAAAATCTGAGGTTTGAGCATTTACACCTCAAAGTTAAATTCTTTAATACCGCAAGTCCTTATTCCACAATTATGCTTACATGTCAAGTTATCTAGACAATTATTTATCTGTTAACGATAATTCACTAGTCAACTTATGAGGTTTGAGTTGGAAAATCTGAGGTTTGAGCATTTACACCTCAAAGTCAAATTCTTTAATACCGCAAGTCCTTATTCCACAATTATGCTTACATGTCAAGTTATCTAGACAATTGTTTATCTGTTAACGATAATTCATTACAACATTTGTCCTAGATTAACAACATTCAATCCAAAACACAACACTTAATGCTAAAATGATTCAAACATCAAAACGGTTATGGATTTGGACTTAGAATGTCAAGTGATCACGGAGTTGATTTGGTATCCCTTATTTGAGATTGAAGTGGGTTTCATAAAGGCGTCTACTTATTTCATCATCGAGACTTCCTTCTACTTTCTACCTCTTTTCTTAAAACCCATCTATCGATTGATGACTAGCTTGAACGTATACAGTTATGATTGAGAATTAGATTATCTAGTTTTCAGTAGTCGGGGTGGTTGGTTGAAGACCTGGTTAACTATCACTTAAAGGAGTTATGTTGTAGTACTCAGTGTCACACGCAGATGCCGATGTGGATAATTTCAAGAGGTGTTGTAATTCTTATACTTTTGATGTTAGGTACCGGGTACTTAGAGGTTTACTTCTGCACCATTCTTCAATCAACAACAGTGCAAGCTTAAGTAACCAATTTGAGGAATTTTACTTCAGTTTCAAGTTTGGTATATCAGGTTTACTTCACCAAGTGGTCACAACAATAGCCGACAGAATACGAGGTTGGTAAGTTAGCCAGAGAGTTTAAAGGTTGAGATGTAATTACTAACTCTCATGGGATATTTGAAGATACAAAATGTCAACAGTACTTCACAGTCTTAGCAAAATCTTTCAAAGTTCTTTAATGTCTTTTATAACTTTTCAAGATTGTTGCTTATGACAAGAATTTCTCGAGTATATGGTCGTACACGTCAATGATGCTTCTGAGAGTTTGAAACCATCATGGGGGGAAACGTGTACTTTGATGTAATCAGGTCAACTTCTAGGGGGGGTAGTTTATACTACTTTACGTAGTATGGTTTGTGAAGTATTCTACATACGTGAGAATATTTGTTGCTGATTTCTCGCATGTACCCCTGAACAGATATTCACCAAGACCAAATGTCATGATACATTATAGAAGCAGTATTAGTTGGTGTGGTTGGCTGATTCTTCTACAAAATTCCGTTATGCACTTTAAATGTCAATGTTAGAAGATTGTCCGAGCTACATCAAAGTTTCAGAATCTGCTCAAGATACGGATGTTGGTTTGGGGGGAAGCTGATTCAGAAACTTCGTCAAAAAAGAGTCTATAAAGAAAGCTTTTTAAGACATGTTGCATGAATTGAGAGGAAGTTAATCCAAACATGCATATTACAGTGGTTCCAAAACAAGTAAAGACACAAAAGATCCAAGCTGGAGTACAAGTATCAAGACTAGAAGACAAAGATGTCATCTTCAGCATTAGAAGCGCTTTGAAAGACTTTATTTTATTGTATTTTGTACTTGTTGGGAACATTGTAAGTAATTCCGTATATCTACATATTGGGGGAAGATTGTTAGCCTTAATATATGAAGACTTATACGAAATTACATTAGTTTACATATAGTCGGATACGCAAGGACTAATAATGTCATTAGATGATAGTTAGGCATATCTAGGACTATATATACCCTCCTATACTTCTATAGGAGGGTGAGAAAAATCATTGTAACACAAAGTGTGTGTGCTTCTCTCTCTAGAAAATACACACATCTTTCCCTATCTACCTTTTCTCTCTAATCTAATAAATATGGCTTTCTACTTATTCTTTCCTCCCCGACTTTCGGATCGTTGTTTATGTTATGAATCTTTATGCTTAACAGGGTCCCTAATTAATAATGGTCAAGAGGTAAATGAAATATCATTTTTATTAGAAAATAAAGTCGGTGCATCGCACGGATCTGAATGTCTCGTGGTTAGAAAGCTAAAGATATTATTTTTTAATGTCAAACATGATGAATCATTTAATGTTTTACACAAATACTTATGTTCATTTCATGACATCATGTTGAGTGTTCAAGCGTACAGATATGTTATATCACATATGATAAGTCATGCGGGTGTGATTATAAAAAAAAAATTCTTCGATTTTCACTAACTTCTATGAATAAACTGTATTGATTTGGAGGTCCAAAAATTATGTGTGATAAATGGTTGGAAAGCTAAGGGTGTGTATTTTTCATTGCCAAAAACGATGAATCAGTTGGAGTTCCACACAAATATTTATACCCGTTTTATGAAAGCATGTGAGTGTTCAAACTTACATATTAGTGCAATATCACACGTGATATATCAAATAAAATATTGCACCGAGAAAAAACAAAAATACTCAAAAAAAAAGTTTGTCGAACGTATATGAAAGTGTCACTCTATTGAAAGATGATTAAATGCTCATCACGATGGCGTAATTTATGTATCTACACTTTTTACGGTTTTTGCGATATGTAATTTTTACAAAAATAGAGGTGAAAGTATGTTTTAATTAAAAACATAAAGGTAGGAGTAGGCGGTGGATGTTTTTTAAGGTTTAATTGTTCATTAGATAAAAACTATTGTGGAGTTTAGATTAGTCCCTCGTGACCAAAGAAAACAAGTCTTTAATTGAAATTTTCTCATATACTCGTATTCTCCCAAATCTAGCAAAAATATACGTGAACCTTAAAATTACTACGCATATTTTAGAATTTTAAGAAATGGAAAGTTTGTTATTATAATGATAACTTAAAATCTGGTTAAAAAATTAGGAGATTTTGTTACCAACTTTAAACAGAAACAAATTATGCAAATTATATAAAGTCACGTACATACGGTAAAGAGATGAAACTTACATTTTACATTGAATTATCAGAATAGCTTAGGAATACACGCATTTAAGCAATGGGTAGCAGACGGGCGATCGGGATTGACCTAGGAACAACATACTCGTGTGTAGCTGTTTGGAAACGTAATCGGTTTGAGATCATACCAAATGATCAAGGCAACAGAACCACACCGTCTTGTGTTGCTTTCACTCGTGCAGATCGTCTTGTTGGCGATGCTGCCAAGAATCAACAAGCAATGAATTCGGCCAACACCATATTTGGTTAGTTTTTCTGTTTAAATATTGACAATCAAATCTAGTTTGCTTTATTTGGCCACTCACTCATATTGTTATAAGTTATAACATCTAGTTACAGTATACATAGTGTGAGTTAGCTATTATTGTTTGCATCTACTTTTCTTTACCAAATATGAGTCATATCCAAGGCTGATCTGGATTAAATTACGATGCCAAGTCATTGTTTATGAGAACCATGTCATCATAAAGTCGGCTCTTGATTTATTTCTTAATAACTATGGACGTATATATTTGTAGATGCTAAGAGGTTAATTGGAAGGAATTATAGTGACTCCAAAGTGCAAGAAGACATGAAGTTGTGGCCTTTTAAGGTGATACAAGGGCCTTCCGACGCACCAAAGGTTGTTATCACCTACAAAGGTAAAGAAATGGAATTTACGGCCGAAGAAATTTCATCCATGATTCTTCGCAAGATGAAAGAAACCGCTGAGTCATACCTTGGAGAAGTCGTAGAAGATGCTGTCATAACGGTCCCTGCATATTTTAATGATTCACAACGTCAATCTACAAAAAAGGCAGCTAGTATTGCTGGCTTAAACGTCATCCACATGATCAATGAGCCTACTGCAGCTGCATTAACTTATGGTCTAGACAATACGAAGTTTCGCAAGCTAAATGTTGTCGTCTTTGATTTGGGTGGTGGTACTTTTGATGTTTCTCTGATTACCAGGGAGTCTTAACAATTTTAAGGTGATAGCTGTTTCAGGTGACACTCACTTAGGAGGTGAGGATTTTGATAACCGTATGGTGGATCACTGTGTTCAATACTTCAAGAAGAGATTTAATAAGGAATTGACGGGGAATCAAAGAGCATTAGGAAGGTTGAGAGTAGCTTGTGAGAGAGCAAAAAGGATTCTCTCAGCCACTACTGAGACGTCCATTGAATTGGATTGCTTGCATGATGGGATTGATTTTTCTATAAATTTTACTCGAGCTAGATTTGAAGAACTCAACATGAGAATGTTTAATAGGTGCGTGAGAGCCCAGGTGTACTAACACCATAACATCATTTTTTGACTGTCACGTCAGCGTCACATCAGCATAACACCAAAACCCATGGGCGGAGACAAAGGGGGGGGGGCCCCCAAGGGGCAAGTGCCCCCCTAGCGAAAAAAATTGTAGTGTAAATTTTCGAAAATATCCGGGTTTTTTTCGTAATTTGCCCCGCTTAAGAATCATTTTGTAGTGTAGTTATTAAAAAATATCAAAGTGTGCCCCCTCAAGCCAAACTTTCTGGCTCCGCCCCTGCCAACACCACTCCTCTAATCATAACATCAAATAACACCACTCACCTCTTTATTTTCATAAAACCCCCTAAACAATTATTTCATTATTTTAACAAACTAACCATTTCATTCATAATTAAACATACAAATTACATTAAAAAAAAACACATTACGAAATTAAAAAAAAAACATTATGAAATAAAAAAAACATTACAAAATAAAAAAAACATTACGAAAAAAAACCATTACGAAAAAAAAAACTACTCGTCTTCGTCTTCGCCGTCCTCGTCGCCTAAATCATTTCTCATTTTGTTTTTGATTAATTGTTTTTGCTTCTTGATCCAATAGGCGTCGTCGTCGTCCAAATCCTTCTTGAGCTTCGAAAGCCCTTTCGGCGGCTTCCCGTTTCAGACGAAGCTCCTGCTCCATTAACTCCCCGAATTGGGTTGACGCGCTACTTCCACCGGTGCTCGCCGTGGCGTCGGATTTGGTTTTCTTGGCGGGCCGTGGTTTGCCGGCCGGACGTGGTCGTGCATCGTGACCGAATAGTTCCTCTTGGGTAGCCCCAGGGACGTCTCCGGTTCTTGTTGGTATTGTTGAAACCGTTCCGGCGTCATCAACCCGGTGAGGAGACTCATAAAACCGTTGTTGGGAAATTCGGACATTTTTTTTTATTGCTAAAAAGATCTATATTTGTATTTGAAGAGTGGTGAATTTGTATTTGGTAATGTGTTGTATATATAGTGAGTTGAGTTAGGGGGTAAAATGAAATTTTTTTTTTTAATTCAGCCGTTTAAGGGGGTTAATTGAAAAAAAATTAAATTTAAAAAAAAAAAAAACTAGCCGTTGGGGGGTAAAATGAAACTTTTCAAAATTGGGGGGAAAGTGTAAAATATAAACAAACCGTTTCAGGGGGTAAAATGAAATATTTTTTTTTTTTAAAAAACCTCCCAACGCCGGACAACGGTGTAGTAACGCCGGCCAACGCCGTTGCCGGCGTTACTACACCTAACGCTCTGAAGACTCTAGGCATGTGTTTAAAGGATGCAAGAATGGAAAAATCATGTGTAGATGAGATTGTGCTAGTTGGTGGCTCGACTAGAATACCAATTGTCCAAAGTATGTTGCAGGAATATTTTTATGGCAAGAAGCTTTGCAAGAGTGTGAACCCTGATGAGGCGGTTGCATACGGTGCAGCTGTTATGGCTGCGAAGTTGAGTGGAAGTAACAAAGTCCGTGATTTAGTGCTCGTGGACGTCACTCCTTTGTCAATTGGTATAACGGTATTTGATGATCTATTCAGCGTTGTGATCCCGCGAAACACTCCAATACCTACAAAGATATACAAGATGTTTTATACAATTACGGACAACCAATATGCAGCATGTTTCAGAGTGTATCAAGGTGAAAGAGCTAGATCTACAGATAACCATTTGTTAGGGACATTTAGATTAACTGGAATTCCTCCTGCCCGTAGTGGGGATTGGGAAATCGAGACATGCTTTGAAACAGATGCAAATGGTATCCTCAAAGTCACGGCAAGGTTATTATCAACCGGAAAGACTGAGAAACTCATCATTACCAACAAAAAGAGAAGACTCTCCAAGGATGAGACTGAGAGGATGGTAAAAGATGCTCGAAAGTATAAACATGAGGATGAAGAATTTAAAAAAAAAGTGAACACATAAGTAACTCAGTTACTTATGTTATCCTGTATTTCGCGTATGATATTTATATATAGCACATAAATCATTTTCAAAATACTGCATTTCAATTTCGACAACAACCTTTAGGAAAACTGATACAAAGATCTACCTTTAAACTCATGTATATATACACAGGTGATTTTTGGATGTCGAAATCTTAATGAGATTATTGTTGGTTTATGGATACATGCATAGCAAGGCTTATGAGTTTTCTGTGTACTGAATTGTTGATTATGCATTGAGAAATTTGCAGACCAGTAACATCTTTCAATAAGAGGACATATTACAATGAGTGGAGAGGAAGAAAAACAATGCCAACTTAAGTATTTTCCACTTCAAGATAACCAGTCATTGAACTTAAAAAATAACTAGACCCATGTGGCCATGTTTTGAACTTTGAATAATTAGTACTTCAAGTCTTATTAGTTCTTTAATCACTGTATCATGTTGTCAATGAACCTTAAGAATGATCAATGTACATGGTACATGAGTACTGTACAATGCTAACTAGTGTAATATCCATGCGTTGCACGTGTCACGCGTAAAAAATTAATTAGTAAACATATACTCCTTCCGTCCCATATTAAATGTCCACTTTGACTTTTTGAAGTCTTATGTTTTCAACTTTGATCTTAAATGTTTTTGTTTTTGTTATATAATACTTGATGCAAAATATATGAATGGATTGAATTTTAAATGTTTTTTTCATTGGTATAACTTTCATCAAGTATCAAATAACATAAACAAATATATTTAAGGTCAAAGTTGAAAAAGAAAGACTGCAAAAGTCAATAGTGGACATTTAATAAGGGACGGAGAGAGTACTACTTAATCTTTAAACAACATATATCATCTATCAACAAAAATATAAAAAAAGCATTATAATTTATAAAAGTAAACATATAAGTCGAAGTTCAAAGTAGAACATGCATGATTGAAGTTCAAAGTAAACATGTGTCAAAAAAGTTTTTAAAATGGGTCAGTTTTCTAAACGGGTGAGTTTTTAAAATGGGTCCGTTTGTAAAAGGAGTAAGTTTAAAAAATGGGTCAGTTTTCAAAACGGTTCATTTTTAAAAATGGGTCCGTTTGGTTCTGCAACAACTGGTACTGTAATAGAAAGTGTGCATTAGCATACCTGAAACTTATTGTGTCTCTCAGTTTTTAAAATGGACCAGTTTGTAAAATGGGTAATTTTTTAAAACGGGTCTATTTAGAGTACTAACTGGATATTACTAATAAGTTTGCTAAAGGAAGAACCAATAAATTCAGTAACTGGAATATTGAATATTAGTTGTTTTAGCAATAAACAAAAGCTTGTGTTTTAAATCACATCTTCAAGTTTCTTGGTTATGAATTTTGCTTAGTTTTAAATCACATGAACATGTAACCACATCACATGAACAAAAACTTGCAGATGTGATTTAAAAGTAAGCAAAATTCATAACTAAGAAAGTCCGTACAAACAAACAAAAACAAAAACAAACACTAAAATACATGAGCATGTAACAACATTACAAAAACTTTCAATAAATTTATGGGTTCATCCATTGTTTTCAATAAATTTTGAAAGTCGACCCGTTTTGAAAACTGACCCATTTTAAAAACTGAGTCATTTTGTAAACTGACCCATTTTAAAAACTGACCGGTTTTGAAAACTGACCCTTTTTTAAAACTAACCCGTTTTAAAAGATAACCCATTTTAAAAATTGACCCGTTTTGAAAACACTATTATTTCTAATTAAGGGTGTTTGGATTTGTGGTTTATTTCTATCCTAAATGAGCTTCACACTTCTTTTTTATTCTAAAAAGTAAAACTAACCCATTTTACAAACGGACCCATTTCCAAAATCATAGTCATCATCAAAAATGACATAATCATAGCCATCATCAAAAATTTATACCAAGGAAAAAAATAATAGCCATCATCAGTAGGTTACCAACAAACATATAATTTATACAAAGGAAAAAAAATGACATAATCAAAATCAGTAGGTTACCAACAAACATATAATCATAGCCATCATCAAAAACTTATTCATTCTACCAATAAGAAATTGGAGAAGCACATGAACGGGAAAAACATCCTAAAAAAACTTATTGGTTAAACCCGAATAAGATAATAACAATAAGATTTGAAACAAACATAGTCGAAGATGGTCCTAGTTCTAATCATCTTCGTCATCAACTTCATTTTCATCATCAACTTCATCTTCGTCACCAACTCCATCATCAACTTCCCACGGGTTTTTGTTTTCAGCCTCGTCTTCATCTTCCTCTTCATCAAACACACGATACAACCTGTTTCTGGCACTGATTTTGATATGGTTTTTTTTACTTCGCTTGATCGGTATGAGTAGGACTTCATCATCAACAACATCCAACATGTAAAATTATACTTTGTTAGTTCACATATGTTAAAAGATGAATATGATAATAAAGTATAAGGTTAGAAGTATTATGTGTGTTACATGTTGATTTGGGACAGCGATAGTGACATGTTCCTCTTTCACTTCAGCATTTTTATCTGTTTCCGCAAGCTCGTTTGGAACATCGACATCATCGATGACAATGACATCTTTCTATTTCCAGTTCTTAAGGTTCTCTTCACGTTTGCGTTTCTTTTGTGCAATAGTGGTCTCATTCACACAGTTGTTTGGAAGATTAAATAGGAAGAGATTATTGTGTGTCATGATATCTAGTATATAGCTTCTTTTGAGAATGATAGTGACTACTAATATTGAGAGTGACAACACTGAGGCTATGTAGCACTCTGTATATAGAGTGTATGTGAAAAATGGCGCCATTTTTGAAACTCAAAATAGGCAGAAAAATATTCAGAGTTTGTTGGGAGGATAGTGACAAGTGATATCCTTAAAGTCAGGAGTTGCAGTTATAGCTTTATCCATGTGCTTTTATCCTAAAGAGAATAACATTGTTGGTTGATAGCTATAATATAGGGCTATAGGCCATCTTTTTATTTCAGTGGTTGAGATTTAATATGAAGAACATTTCGATGGCTGAGATTGAGTCTCATGCAATGTCTTTTCTCTTAGATACGCTGGCAATAGAAAAGGAAATGTGGAGAAACCAATAAATGATCACGATACGATTCTGTAGTGACCAAGTAGCATGATAGAATTGAAAACTTTAGCCTAAAGATATCAAGATGTTTCTTATAAGAAACATTTGAGATATAAATATAATCGGATACATTGACTTCAATTAGATGTATCTCTATTAATTCAGATGCATTCAATTAGTAGAATATAAGTATATACTAAGATATAATACATCTAATTCAAGTTGTGTGATTATAGTTAATTCTCATCCATCTAATTTTAAGATTTTTTATTCCTTTATACTCTTCACATAAAAAATAAATGTGCAGTTTGTCTCGAGGGAAATAAAAATTACTAGTATATTTAAGTTTTATTATTTGATACGTTGAGTTTTTTTTCATCGCATTCCAAAGACGAATGCGGGATTAAATGTTACTCCATTATGTAGAAAAAGTTTTGTATTCGACTAAAATGAGTGTGATGTAGTGATAAGGTGTCTTTAAAGTCGCAAAATAAACCAAGCTAGTTAAACATCTTGCGATGGTCATGGAAAAGGTCTAAAAATGGTCTCGAAAATACCGGTTAGATCGTGTACATCACACCAGATGCGTGAAGAGAAATCATTCTTCTTTTACTTTTTTATAAAAAGAACTTATACCCGTTGAAGTTACCAAACATCATCTCGTCACTCTACCGACTCCGTCCCGTATACTAAGAGCAAGGAGTATAGTCACTTTTGGCTTGTGCCAACCCGCCTTGGCACGACACTATTGTGGTGCCACTACACCGCCCCCATCGGCGTCAAGGTGCGAGTAACCCAACTGGCTTGCGCCAAAGAGGTGTTTTTTTTAATTGGTTTTATGTTGAGTTTGTATTTTAGTAATTGGTATTATGAGTACTAAAAGTGAAGTTTTGACTTGAGTGACTATGAAGTTTTTTTTAGCTATGCCGTGATAAAAGAAATGAAAAAAATAAAGGGATAGGTTATAAAGACGCCCTTCTAAAAAGTCATTTGTACCCTTTATGTTTTTTTATTTTTTTTATTTTTATAATTTTGTTTATATTATAAAACTATGAAACGAAAAGTGCATAACAAAAAATATAAAGTTTAACAAGTGTAAACAACTTTGTACATTTTTTATGAATCGGGAAGTGGTACCCAATAATAAATTGTAAGATGACATGACGTGACACATTTTTTAAGTGTCGACTTGAATGACTGCACTCCTCGCTCTAACATAAGTACATAACATTGCAAAAGGATAGCACTGTCACTTTCTTATCTAATCAACAAAGAACCAAAAGTTGCATAAAAACAATTTTATAAAATAAAATAAAAAATCAACGTGGCCTAAAATGACCCAACACATATTTTCTTTCATCACGGGTTTCATTTCCAACCTTTTTACATGACATTCGTACCCTTGTTATCTTCTCGAAATTAAACAGGACTTTTAACTTTAACTTGATGACAATCTTACTTTTGTTATCTTCTCGAAATTAAACAAGTCTTTTAACTTAACTGGGATTGAGCGCAATGAAGGATGGAAATGAGCCGAACCACTCGTGAAAAGCTCGAATCAAATCGATAAAAAACTTGAACAAGCCGGGCCCAAACGAGCTCGAGCTCATTCATTAATCGAGCTTGAGCCTGAGCTTTACATACAAAGCCCGATTGATATTATAAGTATTAAACATATATAAAACATTATGCATTTGTATTATATGCGAGCTTATCAACGAGCTCTAAATAGATATATTACGAGCCAAGTTTCAATTTTTCATTGTCAAATCGTATAAACGAACCGAGCTCGAGCTTAAAGAATAAAGCTCAAACCAAGCTCGAACTTTATAAAACTTAAACGAGAACTCGAGTTCAGTTCAACTCGTTTCCAGCCCTAACACTTAACCGGTCAATTAAACATTTGCGACGGCAGTTATCTTTTTTAATAAAACAAATCTTTTAACACAATCACAATATTACCCTCGTTATCTATTTCATAAAATATAAAATATATCAATCATCATAAAACTTACCAAAATGTTAGTATTATTAAATTTGTTTATTAGTACTCCATTATCAAAATTTGGTAGGTAGTCACTATAATTTCATATGAATAAGTTTTTTTTTGTTGATTATTTTTTTTGACATAGATAGATCATGTTATTGTGTCCTGAATTATGGTTTGTTTGTTTCATTTAAGGTTACTATCATTTGTTCTTATCATTTTTCAGTTTTTAAATTTTTATATATATGCTGATATTAATATTAGTTTAAGGTTACTTGTTACAAAGTTATGGTATATATAGTGTAAGATTGACTTACTGTGATAAATTTTCGTTACATCGTTTGAAAAGCGCCTTGCTGAGAGGGTGTTTGGCATTTGCTTTTTGTTCTGATTATATGCAGGTCTAGATAAGCAGTTTAGAATATAGTTTTTTAATATTTTTATGCTGTAAAAAATGGAATTAAGAATAGTATGTAGTCATTTGTTAGGAAGTGTCGGCGAAATTCAGTTTAAAAAAGGGGTTTTACGCTAGATATCCCCCGCTACGGCGGGATTGGGTATTGTTGTTGTGGTTTTAGGCTAGTTATGAGGGTAAAAAGGGGATTTTGGTTTGTCTCTGATAACCACCACCAAGGCGGCCTAGTGGTCAGACACCCTCATGTTCTCACACGAGGTCTAGGTTCAAACCTCACTAGGTACACATCTTGGAGGTGGTTAGGGAAAGGGTCGGAAACTGGTTAGGCCGCGTACATCTAAGATAAAGACTTGCCCTCCCTGGGTTATCTGAACATGGAAAACATCATATGTTTACCCGTTTTTGATAAGCACTTTGAAGTATAAGCAGACAAGCAAAATATAAAGGCAATGCCAAACACCCTCTTAAGGATTACATATTTTTAAGTGTTTATGGCTTATCTGCTTATATTTTGAGGAAATGAGTACTTTCAAAATTAGCATAAGCCAAAATATACAACCGCAAACAGCATATGTATAGCTTATAGGAAGAGGTTTGATTTAGTTAAATAGCAGATAATGTTGTAAAAATGGCAATCAGAAGTTTTAATTGTATTTTAGTGTAAAGCGGCAACTCATTGGCTATAACATACAAACAGTCAGCTCATAGAACACGGAGAGCTGTTAATGTACTTTAGGGTGATTTTTACACATTGGGCTGCAGGGCCACGCTCCGAGACTCAGAGGTCACTATATATAATTAGTACTACAATATGTAGTTTAGAGCAGTAACTTATCTACTCTAGATTCTAATCTATATTCTATACTCCTGTACCATGACTGAGATACAACTCATACTAAGTGTAGAGGATTAACTTACAGTTACTGGCTAAATAGGATTAATCATTTGGGTTCAAACCCCGTGGATTCATCGGCCAAAAGGTCGGAAACCATGGTTACCCAAACAAAATAATATTAAACATTTCTATTTGAATTCAGATTATACAAAAAGTAACTCAAATGCATGTACGAGTGCAAAATGGATATGTATAATGCTGCGGTTTTCGTAGTATAGGGTATGAGTATGTACTATTTGCACTTTTCCGTAGGCACATGCACTTACCGTATAGGTATTATCTCAATTAGGTATCTTCTTCCAGGTAAATATGTTTTCATTCATTTCCTTTAAACATATGATATGATTATAAGGACCTGCCAATGTCATAAAGGATATAAGTCCCCACAGTGACATTTGTATTTGAATCAAAGTAGAAAGTACCACCGTTGCAACGATCATAAGTTTCTTGTATGTTATTCTTGATTTCTTGTTTTTATTTTATAGTCCAAGCAAATGAAGTATGAGGGGAAATGTGTTGGATGGTTTATAGTAAGTATGGCAAACATAGTATTACAATTTACCATTTTTGAGTTTATATGAATATCTTGTACGAGTTAGATCGTATAATGGTTAATTTTCTGGTTGGTGCAGGAAATAGATTGAACTGACAGAACATCTTCTGATTCAGTCTACCTATACTCGATGGCTGGTATTTCAGAAGCAGTCTTTCAAGTCTTATATAGTGCAGGGACTAGCATGTCTCATACCGGTTTATGCCCCAAGAAGTCAAATTTCTTGAGTTTTATCTAAATATGGTAGGGGTAAAGAAGCGATAAAGGGTATACACTCACACAGTAAAAAAGTGTCAATGCACAAAAATTACCAAGAGTATATCTGCGTTTCACAATGATCGTTTCAGTTCTTTGAGTTGTAAATGTCGACAAAGTGACATTGTTGCTGATACGGTTACTGAAAGGAGGGATCCTTTTCTTGATGGTGATTTGTCTGTGAATGGTAATGGAGCGTTTAGTAGTATATTGCAAAGTGGTGGTATAGATTCCTTAGGAGGCGGAATTAGCATGGGACATTATACGAGCATCCATGTAATTATTGTGATAAATCCTGATTGGTGAAACCATAGCCTGCTAATGATCCAAATGACTCTAGCATTCTTAACTACGATCAAGTTTTTATTCGTGATTTCATACCGTCTGGGATAGCTTTTCTTTTGAAAGGAGAGTATGATATCGTACGCAACTTCATCTTACACACCCTTCAGTTGCAGGTGATTTAGTACACTTAATCTATACTTTATGCTTGTTATCGTACATTTAGAATTAACCTTTTTAACGTATGACTCTTTGTACAAATAGAGTTGGGAGAAAACCATGGATTGCCATAGTCCTGGTCAAGGATTGATGCCTGCAAGCTTCAAGGTGCGTACTGTTCCGCTTGATGGTGATGATGGTGCAACTGAAGATATATTGGATCCCGACTTTGGTGAGGCTGCCATTGGTCGGGTGGCACCAGTTGACTCTGGTAAGTAAACTAAACTTGTTTATATAGCTGGATATTTCCACCCATTTAGCTATAATTGGGTTAATTTTTGTTATATCATATCTTTAACAGTTCAAATGGGTTGAAAGTCATACACAGTGTTTTCAAATACGTAAAACTTCCTAAATCGCTTTTTTCGATAGGTAGATTATTCTCGAAAAATCTAGTCTTTGTAATCTTATTTAACAGCATATTACTATATTAAAAAAATATATAGCAGTTCAGGGCGTTTTGACTTGCATTAAAATTACCCATTTCGACCTGACCCAACTTGCCCAATCCTCTATTTTTTTTAATCTACATAGTGAGCATCCCTTGTAGCTACTTTATGATTGCTTCATCTTAGACAATTATTATATCAGGGTTATGGTGGATCATATTGTTGCGGGCATATGGGAAATGTACTGGGGACCTTTCTGTTCAAGAAAGAGTAGACGTGCAAACTGGAATTAAGATGATTCTGAAACTATGTCTTGCTGATGGTTTTGACATGTTTCCAACGTTACTGGTGACTGATGGTTCTTGCATGATAGACAGACGTATGGGAATACATGGACATCCTTTAGAAATTCAGGCATTATTCTATTCCGCCTTACTTTCTGCTAGGGATATGCTTACCCGTGAAGAGGCATCAGCTGATCTTACTACTGCCCTTAATAACCGTCTTGTTGCATTATCATTCCATGTGAGAGAATATTACTGGATTGATATGAGAAAACTTAATGAAATCTACCGTTACAAGACGGAAGAATATTCATATGATGCAGTTAATAAATTTAACATATATCCTGATCAAATCCCTCCATGGTTGGTGGAATGGATGCCTAATAAAGGAGGTTATATGATCGGGAACCTGCAGCCAGCTCATATGGACTTCCGTTTCTTTTCCCTCGGAAACTTGTGGTCAATAGTAAGCAGTCTTGCAACAGCTGACCAGTCTCATGCTATATTGGATCTTTATGAAGCTAAATGGGCGGATCTTGTTGGTGATATGCCATTAAAGATATGTTATCCTGCTCTTGAAGGTCAAGAATGGAAAATTATTACAGGCAGTGATCCCAAAAACACGTAAGGAACTTGACTTGTTGTTAGTTATTATTTTATTGATTTTAAAATCTTATATGTTTTGATGCCGTTGGTTTTATTATGTAGGCCTTGGTCTTACCACAATGGAGGCTCGTGGCCAACTTTACTGTGGCAGGTAACGTTGCATTCTGTTATGGGTAGGATAGAGGTAAAAAGGTGAAAAGTTCATGGAAAATTTCACGGGCATGTGTTTCACAATTTATACTATAGTAAATTATCTTATCATTTGGGATGCCAATATCACATCAAAAGATTTTATTTTTATCTGATCAATATAGATGCTTCATGATTTGGACAAAAACCGAAAGGCAGTCTTTGTTTTTTTTTTTGCATTTAGTATTTAGCGGTTCAAAACATCCTTTATTCTCACATAAACTAAATGGTGAACCGGTATATATACTCTGGCTGCTAATGCCTAACGGTTTATCGATAAGAATTATGTAAAGTTGAAGTGTGGCATAAAAGAAGAAGCAAAAGAACACAAACCTTTCAATAGAGTAATAAATGAATCGGGTGGAAACAAATCAGTACTATCCATCTATTTGCAGTTTGGTGTCTTTACAAAAGATAAATTACATTTTTAATGGATGGAGGAATTATTTCTTGATATTGTTCGTTTTTCATTCTGATTTTGGCACCAAAAGAGTAATGGGTCAATATGGTTCATATTTGACTTTGAGTACTAGTCATTATGGGCAAATCAATCACCAACATTTTTATTCACTTATTTAAATTATAAGTAATTACTGTATTAAATATGATCGTAAAACTTCATTATTATGAGAATGGCTTAATTTATTTGTCAAATGTAACGGTTTAGGAGGTTGTAAGCTTCTAAGTACTCGTTAAGCCACTCCAACCTGATTGACCTGTTATCTTTATAATTAACCTGTTTAATTGTTTTACCAATTATCATTAAAAATTGCAGTCTGAATTAACGTGTATTCATATAAATGACTTAAAATTGCAGCCTCTATTTTGATATTACATGCATTGGTAACTTCTTTCTTTGAGCCTTTATTCAGCTCACAGTGGCAAGCATAAAGATGGGAAGACCTGAAATAGCTGCAAACGCCGTGAAAGTTGCTGAAAGACGCCTAGCAAGAGACAAATGGCCCGAGTATTATGACACCAAAAGTGCAAGATTCATCGGTAAACAAGCACGCCTCTTTCAAACATGGTCTATTGCAGGTTATGTGGTCGCAAAACAACTACTCGCCAATCCAGAAGCTGCCAAAATCTTAGTGAACATCGAGGATATGGAACTCCTTAATGCTTTTTCTTGCATGCTTAGTACCAATCCAAAGAAAAAACGGTCACGCAAAGGTATCAATCAGAGCTTTATTGTCTAAATTTTCACTTGGGTCCAATCTACTTAAAACGACAACCATTTGAGTTGAGTTATAGTACTGAACTTTAAATTTACCTCAGATTTTTATCTAATGAGTGTATTTACGTATGTTTATCGTATAACCAGGTAGATGAGGGTATTTAGGTGTCTTTATGTGTAGTTGTATGTACATATATATTGAGCACTTTAGATAACTTTATACTATATGATACTATAAAATAAAGTCATCTGTGTAAATCTTTGCATCTTACAGCATAGGGTCCACATGAATCTTTCTTAAAACATGTAGATATGGAAATCACGAATCAATCACTGTATATTTTTGCAAGTGTTATATCTATTTGAAAAATAAAGCTGTGCTAACTTTTCCAAAACAAATAATGAACACCAAACCTTTAGTTGTTGACATCACCTTCCAAGTTCAAGTGTTGTTCTTATAACAATGTAATCCTAAGCTTAACCATAACATTATAATTAGCTTAACTAAGAAAAAAATGCTATAGGATAAAAATATCTTGTATCACCCTTAAAAAGGCATGCGCGACCGTTGCTACACTTTCACTTGCTTCACTCGTGAAGGGGTGAAAATATTGGTTAAATGTGGCGAGTGCATTGCGGGTATGTTTATGTTCAAGTGAATTATATGTAATTATCAAATGTTCTTTCTTATAATAATGCAATCCTAAGCTTAACCATAACTCTGATCAGCAAAACTAGGAAAGAAAATACTATAGAATAAAAATATCATAAATGACCCTTAACGATGAATGATGCCACGCGTGATCATCCTATGTGGCACCAATAATCATGTGCGACCATTGCTTCACGCGTGAAGGAGTAAAAGTACTGGTTAAAGGTGGCGTTATATTGTGCGCATATGTTTGTGTTTAAGTGAGTTATATGTGAATCTTAAGAAATGTGGTGACTATTACGACTTTACAAAGGTAAGAAGGATAAAATTGACGCAGATGTAGCCATTACCGCTAACATGAAAGGCTAGTCGACTTTCTAGAAAGAAAAAAAAAACAAATTCTTAAAATAGACACCGATTTGTGCGACTCCACTAAAGTGTTGACACATGTCCGTTTTTTAATAATAAAGTACAAGTAGTGGTTGGGTGGTGTAAGCTACCTCTAAATTGATTGTACGTTATACCTTTATGTGCGATTCACGTCTATTGTACTTTTGTGCGATTAAATTTAGAAAATATTGTCGCACGAAAATAAAATAGTCATCAGTCACACAAAATACAACACACCAATCACTAATACTTTTCAAATTAAGAAATGTACACGTGTCTAAATATTAACGGAGTCACACAATCGATAAGTCGCATTGGTATGTTTTCAGAATTTGGTTTTTTCTGCTAGAAAGTAGAATAGCTTTTTTATGTATTTAATAAAAAAAGGTAAGGTAAGGTAACACCCAATACCGTCTTTCACGGTGTATGAGGGATGTTAAGACGTAAACAGCTATACCCCTACATAAAGTAGAGAGGATGCTTCCAGTTCTACCAAAGGTAGAAAAGGACCTCCGGCTTTATAAAGAGTGAAGATCGAACCTTTCACCTCTGTCTCCGGAGTCAAAGACACCTGATACAACCTTGTTATAATTTTGCTATATTTCTGTATTTAATGCAGAACTAAAAAATTGAATGATACAAATGAAGCTGAATAATTTTATCACCAATTTGGCAAAAGAAATAAATGAAGATTGGTAGTGTAAGTGATGGGTCATCATCCATCATGCATAATATAAGGTACAAGTACCTTCTGCACCTTCCATATTCATGCCCCACAAATATCATCTTTGTTTTTGTAATCATGACAAATTGATTTTTGTTTGATGTATTTAATCATATCTGCTGTTAGCTGTTTCTGAATCATATAAACTCGTTTCTAAATCTCAGTTATCTATTAATCATATCTTGGATCCATATTTGGGTGTATAAAAAACAGACCAACCCGAATCTGAACTCGATTGAAACTAAATAGGTTACATATCTTGTTATTGTTGACCCGATTAATCTGAATGCTAAATCGGATTAAATTTGTTTCGGTAATTTGGGCAGGTTCTGGTCAACCTGATTAAAGTTATTATATGTATTTTTATTTCTATAATTTACCAATATGAAATTATAGTTCTAGCTAATTTACTTTGATTATAGGGTTAATATACAAAGAAGTTATTAAAGTTTGAAAATTAACTCTTTAAAAGAGTTCACTAAGGTTAATGAACTTATGAAACATGACATTTTGAGGTTACGAAATCTATACAAATATATGTAGACATCGCTCAACGTTAAAAAACGCGACATTTATGTTACTTAACTTATCAGAAAATATGCGTTCAAGTTACTCGATTAACACTGAAAATATTGAAAGGTGTGCTTCCTATAAGTTCGGTAACCTGATTGAATACTTTTAAACTTTAGTGTTTTTTTTAAGGCAACAAGAACTTTAGTTACTTGAACAAACCTTTTTCTAAACTTTAGTTAACTTTTTTTTATATTAACCCTTGATCATAGCGAAAAATTTTGCAGTAACCCATTGGAATTAGTGTTGTCCCAAAATAACCATGACATTTTTTTTTCAAAATGACCTTCTAGATCGCGCAAGGTGGGGCGCGATCTACATTTGGACAAGTGTCAAGTTTTTATTGGTTCGCGAGAAAATTTAAAAAAAAAGTAAATCGCGCTTGGGGGCAAGCGGTCCACATTTTTTGTATTTTTTTTTAAATTTTGTAAATTAAAAAAACGAGCCCTAATTATTAATTTTATGTAGATCGTGCAACCATAATAGCGATTCACTTTTTTTTTATGTAGATCGCGCATCAGGGATGGCGATTTACTTTTTTTTTTGTCTTTTAGGGTTTTGCAGATAAATATAAAACCCACAAGGTAGGGTTTTGCAGATGAATAGTAACGCACAATATGATGGAATGATATATCACATCATATTTTTGTCCACTTATGAATTTGAATAGACTTATATGATAATATGATAGTATGTTTCCTTAATTTAGTTCAAAAGAAACAGAAGTTGAGGTATTTTCCCATTGTTTGAGGTTTCATTGTTTCTCTTTGAAGTTAATTGTTTGAGGTTTTTTCATTGTTTTGATTGTTACCGTTTTGCGGGTAGAGTAAAGGTTGGTGTTGGTGCGGTATTTTTTTAAAGGTTTTTTGTTGTTGGTGATATTCGTGGCTTACTCTTTATATAATATTGATTTGACCGCAACGAGGTATAGTATTTCTATTTTGTATCATTTGACTATTTTTATTATCTGATGTATAATATGGTGTAGTAATATAATGGTTATTTATTTATTTGTTATTTAGGTAACCCGTGTCTTGTTCATGTAGAAGTAAGTTAAAGTTGCTTAAAATAATTAGTGGCACTGATCGGGAAGCACTGTTTAGACAATCCTATTTTGGTTGGGTATTAGATCAAACTGATTTTATAGAGAATTGTATATTAATACATTTTATATTAGGGTGGCAAATTTATGATGAAAATAATGATGAAAATGTTCCATTGTATTACCATATAAATAAAGATTTTAGTATACATTTGGGGAGAGAAGAATCAGCCTAGTAACTGGGTTTAAGGTTTGGGTCCAGAATTGGGCCTGAGTATGACACCAAAGAGCGTATTCCTTTTAGGTGAACGTTGGGTGTTTCTGTCATATATAGATGGGCAACCAGTATACTAGGCATCGACAATCGCAATATGATTCTTGACCAGTCATTTGCTCAATTATACGACGACGATGCTGTTGGCCTTTGTTGTCTAGGCATATTGCAGCTTATTATATTAGGTGTGGAGAGTACACGTATTGTCCCTGACTGGATGTTAAGATTAGCTAATGATAGAGTAGCTTGAGACAAATATCCTTGAGGTTCATATGTGTGGCCAACATTGTACTCCCAACTTAGGAATGCGATCGTCAAACGTTGGTCGCCCTTGTATGTCGATGAGCCCCTACAGATGAAAGATGATGCGAAAAGTATTCATGTCTTTGGATATACTTGGCACACACAATCAAGGATGATAATGGTCTAAGGCAATAATTTTAATAAATTTTATTGGGGCCATTTAAAATGTTATCTGTATAATGTAAAATATTAAAACATGAGTTTTTTTAGACTTGGATAACGGAGTCTTAACGATAACAGTGAAAATTAGGTATTTTTGATCCGTTACAATCGTTCTCCTAGAGTTGCCTGCTTGGGTAAGAAAAAAGGAAGGTTTTTGGAACCCTAATGGTTATCCTTTTTTTGAAGATGAGTTTTATTACTAGTTTTAATAGTTTATTAAGATAGAATTATGTAATTTATTTTAATAAACAATTTCCTTTTTTACAAGGGGAAATATGCCCTGCTGCGAGATTGACCACCAGATGATAATAAACTTGATCGGAACTGGAGGATTTCTAGTAGGGCATACTTTGACGGCTTTATATTAGTCAAGTTTAACTAGTAACCATTGAATTAAGCCGTCAAAATATGTATGAAATACCATCCGATATTAAACCGAGAGTTGTGAACAAAAAAAAGAAATTGAAACGAAATAAAAAAGAAGTTGATAACATTAAGGAAGAAATGCGTAAATTTAGGGAGGAAATAAATGTTCAGCCGGTGCGACAAGAGAATAAAGAACCGATTATTGCTGATCAACATTATGGGTTGAGCGATTTTACTCAATTCCAAAGCATGCAAGTATAATTTTTGTACATTTAATATAAGGCTTTGTAAGTAATAATATAATTTTGTATGTTTATATGGGTGTATTCCACAGGGTGGTCCGTCTTCATTCCAGGACATGTAATTACTCATTATTTCATTGGGTACGCCATTCGAATTTCCAACCCCAATGCCCCGTCCCCAACCTGTTCATCTTTTTGGTAAAGACAGATGCCGGCCGCAAATCGGCCCACTCAGTATGGCAACCCGGTACAACTCGCAAGCCTTGTTCTACTATTTCGTTTGGTCGGGGGCCATCTCATATGGGTAGCCAAATTTGCAAACCACTATTGAGACGCATGATGATGTTGATGGCATATTTGACCATTAATGCTATTTTTATATACGAATATGATTATATGGTAATAACCATCAATGAAGTAATAAATTTTTATTATTGTTGTTTTATAGAATATTCTGAATCGAGAAAAAAAGGAACAGTTTCCTACATATAAACTGACTATCAAATCCATCATGGAACAAAAACTCCTACTACAATTTACCCAAGCAACGGTTAAAAAACAAAAAAATAAGGGTATAAGGCTAATTTTATCGCCTTTGAAATATTGGGGGGTGCTTTTTGAGGAAGACAAGTAGAAGATAATAACGTTACATTTTTGGTCTCAATTTACTGGTAAGTTCCTTAATGTATGAGAACGTGGACCCTGCAAAGGTAATCTGCGCTAATCTTGTATATAAAATAATAATAAACTAATGAAATATGTGTACTGATATGGTTTAACTTGTTTGATTAGGAGCGGAGAGAAAAATTATGTATAACTAACCGATCTTTCTAAATGAACCCATCAAATTTACTTGGATTGTTATATGAAAGGTTAAATATAGTCCCTCCGGTTAGTTTTTTTGGCAACAAAAATTGGTCCCTCATTTCTGTATGCCTGACATGCACAGACTTCCACATGACACCCCTATTGGTTGGTTGTCCGGAGAGGTAAGTTTATTTATACAAATTTAGTAAATGAGTAATTTATATATCCGTTTAGCCAAAAACATCTATTTATTTTGTTACAATGTTTTAAATCAGCATATGAACTCGTGGATATGAGTTTTAATAATTAGGATGTAGGATGCAGATGCCAAGTGGACAGTGGCCTATACAAGTACAATAAGTGTACATCCGGAAAATAACCAATTTATCATACCGACGGACCAACACGTCATTGGTACATTGGATGGCACCATGCGCCGTATCCAGCCTGGAATGATGTTGATTGGGTACTTATTTCTTTAGTTATCCGTTATAAAACTTTTAGTAAACACATAGCGGATTAGTATTTACTTATTTGGTTTTTTTATCTTTGTAGGTGGATTATGCCCATAACAATGTTGCTAGCTGGAAATCATTGGGCCACGGGTGTTATACATTTACCGAATTCTCATTTTTACGTGTTCGACTCCATGCATAATAAGCAAAACAAGGAAGTGTTATCGCGACTAATTCAATGTTGGATCCCCGTGGTTAATAACATTTTGGCAGATCGTGGTTGTTTAAATGAAAGTAGACCACCCCATAATTTTTCGTATTTACAAAGATGGTTTGGGTATAAGATGTCCCTCAACAAACCTACTTCTCAGACTGTGGAGTCCATCACAATGTTTGGTTAATATCACATGTTTGTGTGCAGAAATAAGGCCAGTTGTGTCGGATAATACTCAACAGGTGTTTTGAAGAGATAGAAAAGACATGTGTGAAAGTTTTTATATGTGTAGGTGTGAGGATACTAGAGAATGTGGTTATGATTAATTTTTAATTTTGTATGTGTTGTATGTTGAAATCCTAACACTTTGAGTGAAATAATATTGTATATTACTTTGAATTTCTTTGAATATTCATCCGTTGATTTCTTTTAATTTCTTATGAATGTACCGACAAAGTTAAAATAAATGGTATACCACGTGAATTGAAAATTAATGTTACACATGATTTGAACAATGTTCACGCTGACATGGACTAGATCACCTGTATTATGTAACGATTTACATGAGTTGTAATTCAATGACAAATATAATTTCCTTGAGTTGACAAGTCTCTGACAAAGGTTTTATCACCCAATATAAATACCCTTCAAATATAAGAAATTTATAACAAACATTTTTTATACATCATTTATCAATCAATATTAATGGCGTGTGCGGTTCCACATTCTTATGATGAAATAAAAACCATGGTTGGAAAACAAATTCAGGAGGATCGAGTTCGTCAGTTAGCGATGATGAACTTAGCCCACGAATATAATGACGCATCTACAGCTAAAGATGAATTAGGTAAAGCATACGAGAAATGCAAAGACATTCCACTTGAGCAACGTGATTGATTAAATAATTGAAAACAGGAAGCCTGAATTAGACTACCAGATGAGAACAGTGGCTTTGTTATTTAAGGCGGCAAAGTTGGAAAAAACAAATCAGAGATACAACTGCTTGGGTCAACAAATTTAGTTAATTGTTGTTGTTTATTCAATTTACAGTATGTGTTTAATTTTATGTAATTGTGTTTAAATTCCCAGTTAGTTGATTTAAATTACGTAAAGTGTTAAAAAATTACGTATTGTGTTTACAATTATGTTTTGCGTTAACAAATTATGTTTGTCTTTAAATTATGTAATATGTATTTGTATTTCAATGAATGAGTTATTAACAAGTAAAATCCACATCCATAGTAATTTTGGTGTGGCTGTTCAATATTACAAAATTCAATTATAAGGATAATTAATTGCTTGTTATTTCATAAGAGGGCTAGGTGTCATAAAATCATTACATATATAATAAAATATACAATAATAATAAAAACATGACGTTAATAATAAAAAACATTACATAATAATGTTAAGAGTTAACCACAAACCACTGCCCCTTACCAAGAACTTTTTCCTTACGGAAAACTCAACCACATATCTTTTTGTAATGTTAAGGGGTTAATGTTTTGATGGTTTAAAGGAGTAAAAAACAGAGACATTAGCTTGTATTCATAGCAGCTCCTACAGTAAATCATTTCCATAACTACCCACTTCAAGGACTTTGTAAGTTTATTATTCCATACTGTACCCGATCGATCTTTCAGAGTCACATTTAAATCTCCAAGAGCATTCGGAGAGAACAAGACTTGACATTGCAACAACTTTGTTCCAAGTTTTCCCTTTTAAAAAGTTGTCGATGTCCCTCACACAAACATCCAGTTACAGTGCCTACCAAATGCATCACATAGATAGTGGCGCTAACTCCACAGCCCCACAGTTAAAAAACAGCATCCTCACCCACAATCCACAACAACCTTCTGCATATATTCTCGGTCGTCATTAAAGCCCCATCCGGGATCAAGAATAAAATACATTTCCTTTAAGCAGCTTGGCTTCGCTGAACAAGACCCCCGCAGGACCGGGTAAATTAACCTACTAGGTTTTGAGGTTGATGAACCTCACAACGGGTGTTAACTGAAGATCGGAATCATCTATATCTAGACTGAATTCCCATGGTTCATTTTCGTTATTGAAATTGGAATCCATTTGAGAGAGTTGGAATAAGAAGTTGTGTGACAAATTGAGGAAATGGTGAGGGCTATTTATAAGGGAAAATTTTGGAAAAATTAAGAGAACTCTATTTAAAAGCATCAATACATATAATATTTAAAAACATTGATAGGACAACTCTATGACATTGACTGTATCACTCTTACCTTCACGCGATCTACAATTTTTTAACTTTAATTTATAAACATTGATAAGACAACTCTATGACATTGACTGGATCACTCTTACCTTCACGCGATCTATAATTTTTTAACTTTATTTTATAAACATTGATAAGACAACTCTATGACATTGACTGTATCACTCTTACCTTCACGCGATCTACAATTTTTTAACTTTAATTTATAAACATTGATAAGACAACTCTATGACATTGACTGGATCACTCTTACCTTCACGCGATCTACAATTTTTTAACTTTATTTTATAAACATTGATAAGACAACTCTATGACATTGACGATCACTCATAACCTTCACTAGCGACTATAATTTTTTTAAACTTATAATATTAGTAAACATTGAAAGACAACTCTATGACAATGGACGATCACTCTTACCTTCAACAGCGAGCTACACTTTTTTTTAATAAATATAGTTTCTATGAAACCAATATGTATTGATTAATATCCTAGAATGAACCTTAAAAAAAAATGGCGTCAAATATAAAAAACTTCAAGTGCTTAATTCATTTTAATGAAAAACCAAAACGAGGTTCCTACTGTCAAAAGAATTGACATACTCAATGTTACTGAAATGGTGAAGCAGAAATTCAAATTTGGAAGCAAAATGTTGAACATAAACTTCATGTTTAAGCTCTCGAACATTTGAGTTGCTTGTTGATATCACAACGACGCTGAGGTAACAATTTTTGGTATAGGTGTGCTTTGTAACTCCAAAGATGAATTTTGCATAGATATGTATGTTTTTGAACGGAAAAACGATCAAAAAAAATATGTTCTTTAATTTTTTTAAATCGGCAACTTTAGAAAACGAAGGCCCATCTAATCCAGAAATAACATCGTCTTATTTGAATAATAGTTATAACAATACATCTTTTTTAAACAATGGTATATCTTTTGATTTAGGACAAAATGATTTTCATATCAACGACTCCCTACAATTGCAAAATGAGCCACATTTTTCAAATCCTGAATCCTCATTTGCCTTCAGATCAAACGAATATAACACAGATGATGTGGCAAATGAAAACCCCCAAAAGAAATTCCATAAATGGCAAAAGTTCATGTCATTTGAGCCTGACATTCCAGAGACACCAGTTTACAAGGCAAAACGGATTGCCCTATATTTCAAAGGCATAACTTCAATAATCTGAAGTTAAAAAGGTAACATTTTGACAACAAAGAAGCTTTGATGTTGGCTGTTAGGTTGAAAGCTTTAAACGAAGGTTTCCAATTTTTAACAGACAGATCAGCCCCGGAAAGATGTCACTTAAAATGCTATCATTTTAATCAATGTGATTGGAAGCTCCGGGCTAGACTGTGGGATAATACAGAGCGGTATTACATTACACATCTTAATGATGTTCACACATGTCCCAAGACTCAAACATATCCTAACCATCGAAATGCAAACAAAAAAGTAATTGCTCACCTTCTCACTCCAAAATTACAAGATAGGTCGCGAGTTTTAAGAGGGAAAGATATACAAAAAGATATTTTGGAAGAATATAAAATACATATATCTTACCAACGGAAGCAAGTGAAAAGAAGCATAGGAGCAGTAGGGTACAAGGCTGGTAAGGGTGGGGGGGGTTCACCGTGGGGCGCGAAGGGCGATGTAAGAAGTGCGACACGAGTAATAGAGTGTGGGAGATAGAGAGGAGGGGGAGGGGGCGGGCGAATGAGACAGAGGAGACGGAGGTAGAGACTGTCGAGGTATATCTCTAGTGTGGAGAGACGCGAGGTTGGTGGGCTATGGTCTAAGGCATGTCGTACTAGACCGGCGGACAAAGCACAACACACATCGGATGATGTGGGAGGGGATGGTAGTGGTCTATATGGGACTTCATGGAGGTTGGCATTTCACGGCAGCAAATGACAGTGAGTCATTAGTATCGTGGAGACATAGTACAGCAATCAGCGAGCTTTTGCAATATTCTACATAACATAATTCTATATCTACTTCACGAAAGTATGTTTATATACTTTTATTTCAGATTCGTTACGTTCCTCAATTATCTACTACCCGGTGCTTATGATCGATGCTGCCACATTTAAAAAAGGGTCTATACAAGGAAACAAATCTGGTGCTGTGGCCATGGATGAGAAACAATCAGAATGTGCCAATTGCATTTGGTTTAAATTATGCAAAGGGGACAAACAGGTCCATGATGGGTCATGGTGGATGTCGGTGCTCAAAGAATGCATTGGTGATAATCCCAATTTGCTATTCATATCTGATAGGCATGCTGCTATAGCTATGGCAGTAGAAAATGAATTCCCTTTAGCCTTTCATGTTGTATGTTGTCGGCATCTTATGCGGAACCTATCTTTGAAAAACAAAAAATGAAAAGGTTATTCTGTAGAAAAAACAAAGGCATACACAACGAGAAGACTATGCAACCCAGCAATGAACATACTACAAATTGTTCAGCCTTATGCATACGAAAGCTTTTTGTCGAGCTGGTCCCTCAAAGATGGTCCACGAGCTGCATTGCCCACTAGTTCCAGTTTATAATATATGACAACGAATAGTGTGGAGTCTGTCAACGCTTGTAGTGTAATATATAGAAAAGAGCTCGTGTTAAAGTTAGCCGAGACATATCATGTGATGGTGTAAGAATGGTACTATAAACGTCGACATCTAGCAGGTATTATTCTTAGAAAACATAATATACAACTATTTTTTCCTTAATAACGTATTATTCTAAATTGATTCTTGTTTATCTATTATTGTAGCAAATATGACGTATGAAATAACTGATTGGGCAGCACACAAAGTGGCTAAACCAAGGATAGAAAATCAGCCACACATGGGTTTAAGGTGTTTAATCGAAGTACCAATTACCAAGTTTCAGACACTGGTCAGTATATTCGTGTAGTGAACTTACAAACAGGAATTTGTGAATGTCGTAAATGGCAGCTTTCAGGGCTTCTGCGTGGTCACGTAATAACTATAACACGGTTTTTGGGTTCGACGGATTGTGTCCAAATGTAGCAGATTGGTTTAAAAAAACCCAAAATATCAAGTCACTTATTCTGAGTCAATTCATTTCTGAAAATATGCAACAATAGACAGCAAATAATTCATAAAGCTATTCCCTCGCATGGACAACCCCCACAACCCCGTCCGTCCCCAAAAAATACAAAACTAACAAATCTCAAGTAGAGGAGCCAAGAGTTATACAATGAGCAGATCAAACAAGCGGGACACAAACGAGATCATGCAGTCAAAACACCCTTTGTCGTTCACCGCCTGTAAACAACGTACACAAAATGATCAAGAAATTCCATGAAACAACCAACCATCATTCTACAACCCAACTCAACATTATGACAACACTTTCCATAATATTAACCATTACACATCACACGGTGCCACCACATACCCATCACAACCTTACTGTGAAACACCATACCCATCGCAACCTTACGACCAACATGTCACAAACACATCTCAAGCATACAATGGAAATCACACATAATCATCTCAAAATTATAAACAATACAACTCTCAGCAATAGATGTCCAACATCTAGATGAATCTAAACACGAAGTTCAAATAGTTGGTTAACGAAGCTCGTTAAGGTTCAAAAAACTGTATGTTTATATGCTTTCTCTGTTGGTTTGTTGTTAAATTATAATGTATGATTTTAATGATGTAATAAATATTTGAATTTCAATTTAACTATTTTATTTTACTACAATAAACATTACATTACTAAATTAAACCCTTTGTATTATAAATATGTGTAAATCAACACACAAAAATGGGTCAGGACAAAAAAAATTTATTACAGTTTAAAACAACTCCCACAGTAAATACAAACATGTTTAAGACAAACAATGACTTGACAATGTCATAGACAATTGTTGACGAATTATTATGTAGATAAGTATGCCATAATTTAAGACAAATCGATGACAAATTATACAAGTAAATCACATAATAGAAACATTGACTAGACAAGTTCCCTGCCACTAAGTTGATCACTAGTATTGTACGCGATTTAGGCATAGGATCGTACACATCAATGACATATTGGACAACTCAATCACTAAGAATAATACATTGACTTGGACAAGTTACTGACACTGCCAGAGGATTCCATGCACTTAGTATTTAACGCGATTTATGCACATGATTGAAAAAAACATTAAACCACTATATAAACCACGATACATTGTGGTTCAAACTTCCACAACAACATTAAACTATTACATTAATTAAATTTAATTTTTAAACAATGACATTAAGTCCCTACTAACACCATTATGGAAGGTTCAACTAGTCCCCTAAAAGAGAATTTGGATTGATGATATTGATTGCTACCTAAGATCCTAGAGTTTGACACCTTCTCAAAAAATCAAGTTAATTTAATATTAACAAACTGTTTGGGTTACGATAAAAACTCCCCACCATTTCTTTATATAAAGAAACCTAATTGTAGTCTTGATTCAGGTCTTGTTCCATTAGTTGATGCTATACAAGAGCGGGACACGATACTCATGTATACTCATCATAACTCGACTACATGTGTAACGTTCTCGGGGGAGTAGGGTACTTGAATAAAAAAGACTCTCATCCCCACATCATCGTTGAAGACAGAACATGATAAGACAAAACAAAAAACGAAGAAACAAGACAAAGACCCTCAGATGCGACAAAAAAGTCTTATTTACCTAGTTTTACCCTAAGAAACAATTTTTTATACTGTTTTGTAGCATGTCGATGTCTCCACATGTCACTAGTGTGTAACAATAAAAAAAATGATATATTCAAAAAACGAAATAACTTATCAACCTTTTATGATTTTGCAATATTACATAATAATAATTCAACAACTACACATTTTTCTAACAGAGTTGATTTCATTAACACATCTACATTTCAAAGATGCGACTTCATTAATAACTACTTTCGAGTTACAGTAAACCACAACGGAGAATTTAAACTCAACCCCCTAACATACCAAGATGGTTCAGTACTAAATATTCACGTTTTTCAAATGGATTTTGAAGATATGGTTAGCTATCTAAAAGGGAAAATACCAAGAGGATTCACTACTCTTTATTACATGTCTGCCACCAAACTACACGTTATCAGGTAGAAATAAATAAGAATGATTATCATATCTAATGTTATGTATAGATATTGCAAAGTTGCTGGGAAGCTCAGATTTTTTGATTCTCATACTCAAAAAGCATATAAGCACGGTTGTTGATTCTAAACGCATGGTTCATTGGAAGATCATTTCGCATGTGTCATTTCTAAAGAAAACTAAAATAAAACAAGAAAGAATACACACACCAACACACCCAATCAAAAGCAGAACACAGCAACACAGTACGATATAACTAGTGAACCATCATGTTTAACAAGTGTTCAAAATAAAAGACAAACAAAAACCTCCAAACACCAACACGTAAACCGTTAACAATATATTGTAGTTTCATACTAGAGGCCAGTGTGGTAGCAACGTTGCTACAAATAAACATGCTGCATCCGATCTCAACGGTAAGGAATAACACATTCAATATCATACATTCCAAGACTGAAACGAGCAAAATTTGAAACAAATATTTATGTTTAATGATATTGGGTATTCAACACAACTCATTCAGCCACTGTATATTATAAGATACCACACAATGAGATTTTTCATTAACCGTATTAAACTAGTGAAACAACTATGATAACACATGTCATGTTTGATAAATCTTTAGCGCAGTAACAAAATTAGAAATAACCTACATTAGACCACATCATAACATCATGTCGATTTTGTTAATAAATCCAAATATATTTTCCCAAAAGCTATGCTTGTCAGAATTGATCGAACCATCTGTCCATAACTGACTATACCTCAAGTAAAATGAAGGCATTCAAAAGGCAGGAAACACAAAAATGATTACATTTCAACAAAATGGTTGAATGGGCAGAAACAAAGAAACCTTTGAATTTGCGAGGAAAAGCCAAGGTCTCATGTTCGAAGATGAGAATCTAACCTCGCGTTTAAATTCAAAAACAATAGCTCAAAGGAAGAACATTTGATGTACATTTACAGAAGAAGCAAAAAAAGACATAACGACCAAAAAGAATCAACTTAGCTATCTCACATCAAATGCAGAAAACAAAAAAATAAAAAAAGTTCAAACATATAACATTTGAAGAATCATATGTACTAAAAAATTCAAGATAACATAATAATGTTAACCAATGTCATTTCCAATGTACACATTTTAGAGTTACTCTCCATTTCTTAATTACCACAAGTGAGATAAACAGAGTGATAAAGTGACTTATCAATGAAAATGACAAATATATCACTTATAATAATGTACGATATTTGTTACGTTTTTTAATGACTATTTTCATTCACTCTATTGACACAGACTTCCCATACTATTTCCCCTATATCAACTATGCTATCATCTACAATAGAATCTTGTCTCTCATACACACACTTCTTCTCTTCACTAACATACTATATGGCTTATGGAGCAAATGAGGTACGTCAAGCAATTGTTTTAAAACTACAAAGGGAGATTCAAGCTGAGAAACACTAGCAGATCAGTTTCATGCACTTAGCACTTATACAGAGGAAACGCGTATCCATTCGTACAAAAACAATGTTCAACGTATGCCTACTAACAAGCCCTTACTACCTACGCTATTACATGCTCTACTAAGACACAGTGAAGCGGAATACCTTACCACAAACATCATTCCTCGAACAAACACAATTGTTGAGAGCAATCTCTGCAAAGCAAAACTTCATAAACAAATTACAATGGCAATATAGATTATAAAATTATGATGCTAAAGACCACAAGCCAACCATCGGTTTCCTGTTGATTTGCTGTTGTTTTGTTTCTAATTGTATTAAATAAGGTTGCCAACAACTAGAATGTATGAGGTTTAATTGCTATGTATAGAAGTTTTTTCAATAATAATGTGAATCAGTTAACTTTTTTAATCTTAATGCATTAAAAAAAAGTCCTCAATAAACATTTATATGTCACCTGCACATTCACCGTGGATATATGACTGATTTGACAACACAAATATTTTTTTACTACTCGCGATAGATAAGCCAACTCAATTACTAATGCTGTCTATCACCTCAAATACAAGCGATTCAAAACATCTGCAACCTTTGTCAGTTTATCTTAAACTTATTGCTTATAAATAGACACATATATGAGCACTCTTACTCACAAACATTTTTATCATTCACACAAGTTATTAATTTTATCTTTTCATTTTCTACCATGGCTAGTAACCCAGAAAACGTTAGGTTAACTGTCCTTATGAAACTACAAGAAGCACTTGATGAAGAAGCTATTTTGGAGGAACAAATGTTAGCCTTGATGCATCGCTTTGCTGATAGGTTTACAGATCGTAGGGTAGAAATTAACAATCTGATGGTATTGCACGATCACCAACTTATCGATTACGGTAAGTACGCACTAGGATGCATGACAGGGGCCGACATGAAAAAGTGTGTAAAATTGAAAGGCGTCAGGGATGAGTTGCTCAGGAGCATGGAAGAAAAACGACAGTTGATGACGAACTACAGAAACATGTAAAAGCATTATTGCTTAACACCAGTTTGCTAACCATGTATGTCGTTGTGTGTTGTTGTTTTTATGTTTTCATATCGTCTAAATAAGGTTGGCCATGTACTCTACTAGAGATCTAGTGATTCTCATGTTGTAATGCTTTTTAATGACTACCGTTAACTTTTATGCTTTCAATTCCAACTTTTATAATTGCAAAAATTATAAAAATACAATTTTTCCGAATTTTTTTTAAGAAAATGACCAACTGACACACTTTGCACCATCATATCTTATGCATATTAAAACTAATTTTAAAAAATTTTAATTCACTAAGTAGAGCTCATCAAAGACTACACAGATTAGCAAATAAACAATTTTAAATAAAACATATGAGTAACCAAATACGTACGCAAAAATGTCCAGGATCAAAATTTTCAATAAACACAACATCATATACCATAAACCCTAAAACAATACCTAAATCTATATACAAAATTTTTTCAACAGAATTGCAAAAAAAAAATAGAATTGTGAATCGCCATGATGGTTGCGCGATCTACAAAAATAAATAAATTAGGGCTCGTTTTTTTAATTTACAAAATTTTAAAAAAATACAAAAAATGTGGATCGCTTGCCCCCAAGCGCGGTCTACTTTTTTTTTTAATTTTCTCGCGAACCAATAAAAACTCGACACGTGTCTAATTGTAGATCGCGCCCCACCATGCGCGATCTAGAAGGTCATTTTAAAAAAATGTCAGGGTTATTTTGGGACAACACTAATTCCAATGGGTTACTGCAAAAATTTTCGCCTTGATCATATTACTCATATACATATTGATCCGTGTCCGATTAAGCCCGAACCCGGCCTTTTAGGAAAAGACTAAAAAGGGTTAGGGGTGTGTTTTCATTTAGCTTCAACCACATATATTACATGACTACGGCTATGTTTGATAGCCTTTGAATTGGGCAATTAAGAGGATATCTATGATTCGGTCAGAGCAAAGGTTATTTGACAAAAAAAAATGACGCTGAACAAATTGGAAAAGTACTGTATGGTTCATGGCCAAAAGAATGCCCGATCATTCAGCGCCCCACCTTTTTCCTGTCTTATCCTTTTTTTTTGTTTTTTAATCAATGACTTCTTTTTTCATTACTCGAATAAAATAACTATTATGTATATATTAAATAAAAGGTTTAAGTTTTTAAGCCTACACACTACTATAAATTTGTTATTTTAAATCGAGACAATAATTAATGAGTTAAAATTTATTTTATAACAAGTGTGTATAAAGGATAAAAAGGTAATTTAAATTATTCAGAGCGTTGATTCAGAACAATTCTCAAACGTTCATTGTCATTCAGAATCAAATTCATTCAGGATCTATAAATTATTCAGCAACTTTGATTCACTCAGCGCTTAATCATATTGTTTTATCAAACAGCACCTACATGTGGTGTCTCTCTTTTTTTAATTGTTGATAGTATTATATATATTTATTATATGGACTTAAAAACAAAGTGCCCAAATTTAAGCTTGTCATAAAAATGCACTTGAGCTAGATACAACTTTTTTAGTGACAAGTTACATAAGATGGCAAGGAATAACATCCAAATTGTAAACTTTTTAGCATATTAATTGCCTATATAGGTTTTAAACTTTAGTGGTACATTGGTCAGCTTTAATTCAAACTAGTCCATATTATTGGTTCACTCGTATTCACCATCTTTGATACAAATTTACGAATACGATGTTTATGGATGTAAAAAATCTTTTATTATTTCAGTCCTCAAAAATTCGTATTCACTTTGTATTCGAGTATTGAAACTCTAAAACAAGTGAAAGTACATGAATAATGCCTTTAAGTGTGGAGGGTGTGGGTTGCGGAAAGGGGAGCCGCACCCTTTATGCTACGCGGGAACAATGCAAACACCGCTGTCTGCCTAGCGACTAGCGAGAAACGTTTTTCCTATTCTTTTACAACAAACTTCTCCCAAAAAAAAGTGCTACCTCAAAAAGAGAGAAAATGATTTTATTCTGTTTTTTAATTAAATTTTTTTTATATGTTATGTGTAGGATGTGTTTGTTGTAATGGAGAAAGTTTAATTATGGGGGACTTCAACGAAGTTAGATGTATTGAGGAACGGTGGGGATCAGTTTTTAACAGTCATGGAGCTAACGCGTTTAATTCCTTTATTTCTAATTCGGGTTTAAACGATATCCAACTGGAAGGATTCTCTTTCACATGGGCTCATCCTTCGGTAACCAAGATGAGTAAATTAGATAGGTTTCTTATGTCTAATGGTTACTTTAGCTTTTCTTTTATTTTCGGCATGTCTGTTGGGATTGTCACTCTCACCCCCAAACCCCCCCCGGACAAAGGCCTATTTTACTTAAGGAAGTCTTTATGATTTGGCCCTTCGCCTACTCCATTATCAGTTTTTATCACTTTTTGGCTTGAGCTTCCTGGATTCGATGACTTTGGTCTCAAAAATCTTGAATTCTATTTTATCTTGATGATTCCACTGGTATGATTCGGTTTAAAAAAAAAGCTAATCAAATGTTGAAAAGGAGATTCAGTGCAAGGACTTTGGATTTCAAAAGACATCAGGTAGGTCGTTCTAAAGTATCTAAAATCTAATTGTGGTGACATTAGATAAAGTGTTCAGATCAAAGAAGGAAAACTTACATAACATCAACAGTCACCGACGACATTCTTTTGTTATCGTTTGGAAGTCTTAAACAATTACACGATGTTCAATCTTCTAACATACGTGATATCATGCAAAAGGCTGAAAATTGTAGGGCAAATCGAGGGGGAAAGAGAATCCAAATATTTTCATGCTTTCATAACAAAAAAACGCCGTCAACTCTTTTAGTAAAGGTTTTATGTAGATGGTGATTGGTGATTGTACAAATCTGATTTGTTAACATGAGTTTAGAAGGCCACTTTAGGACCGATTCCACAGACACGGGGTTCTAGACGAGGTGTCTTAAAACTTACCTTTTCCTAATCGTCTCAATAATGTTAGATCTTATGAATTGATATCTCCGATCTCAAATGAAGATATTTGCACAGCCGTGTGGGTTCGGTGGAGTTGATGAATCCCCTGGGATCGGAGGTTTTTACTTATGAATTTTTCGTCAAAGTATTGGGACCGTGTTGGGTTGACATTTTGAATAGCTGTGAAATGGTTTTTGATCATGGAGATTTTTGCTATTGGATGCAACTCTTCGTTGTGGTCCTCATCCCTCAAGTTCTTGATCTGAAAGTTCGTTTGTGAATAGCCGTCCCATCAGGTTTAATTGGAAGCCTGTACAAGTCTGTTTATTAAAGACCTAGCTTCTCGGATTTCCTTGGTTATTTAGGATCTCATCTCAGATTGTTCAGACTGACATTCCTTCACCTAATAGATAGTTGTCTCGGATGGGTCCTTTTATTTATCAATGAAATTCTGTAGCTCGGTGCAAACTTAAAAAGGGCAAACAAGCCATGTTTTTATAGTCGATTTCGTAAGGCTTATGATTCCGTTAGATGGGATTATCTTGATGATGTTTCATTCTCTTTTGGATTTCGGTCTAAATGGCCGTTCATGGATTTCGTGGATAAGTCTATCTTCTGGGAAAGCGCCTTATTTTAGTTAAACGGGGACGTCCGATTTAATGAATTTTCCTTATCATACCAGGCTTGAAACAGGGGGACCCCTTAGCTCCCCTTATCGTTTTTACTTCATTATGGAGTCTCTCTCATTATATTTTCGGGGTTGATGCGGGAATATTCAAAAGGATACAGATTGACCATTCTACTACGTTTGTCTCATTTAATTCTACGCCGACCGACGCGGGTATTTATTGGTGAGTGATCTCATTTAAGCTTAGAAGGGTTATCATGAATAGTTCTTCGATGCTCTCCTTACTATTGGTATGTCATAATTAATTTTCAGAAGAGTCATCTTCTTGGTGTCGGTGATATCCCAGATAACTTATGTGGCTGAAGCTAGCTAAGGTAATATTGGTTGTTTGATATGAAAGCTCCTTTTAAATACTTGGGTTATTTTAGTAGGAGATAATATGTCTTCTAAAAAAGGCTTGGACGAGACGATTAATAAGAGAAGAAGGTGGTTGTCTTTTGTGAAAACTTAATACTTTTCTGTCGGGGGTTCGTCTTACCTTCTATAAATCAGGTTCTTGGCTCCACTCCTATCTACAACATGTCGATTTTCATGGTTCCCAAATCTGTTCTTAATTATATGGAGAGTCTGCGTAGGAATTTTTTTAATGGCTTTCTAATGAGGGTGATAGAAAGATTGCTTGGGTCAAATGGTCTAAGGTGCTTGCTTCTACATGTAATTGAGGGAGGGTTGGGTGAGTTTTTCTAGTTTCTTCGCTCTCAATGGGCCTCATCCTTTTCAAGGTGGCTATGGCGCTACCTTTCTCATGATAACTCCTTATGGTCCAGAATTTTATCAGCTTTTCAGGGCTTTAATGGTCTAAGTTCTTTCATGTTGCTCTTCAATTCGACATGCGAGCTTCCTTATATATCTGATAGTCTAACTCACTTAAAGTTAAGGTTGTCGATCTCATTTTCATTGTAAGATTCGTGTGGCGAAAGGTACAGGTAACGCATTTTGGAAAGATCTTTGATTGGCGATAATCTTCTCAAGCTTTCTTTTCCTCGTTTGTTTGCTCTAGAAGAGAAATAAAGACATATCGGTTGTGATAGGATGAAATACGTCTATCTACTCTTCTTTTCATGTCTGTCAGTGGAGGTGTTGTGTCACAACAACTTGATCAGCTTTCGTTATTACTTGATTATCGGTTCATTTATTCCTATTATGGATGACAGAATGGTTTTTGGGACTGATAGATGGCGTTGGTGTTTTTCAAGTCAAGGATGTTCGATCTATGTTAGACTGAGCCTTTTCTCCTAAAAGGAGATTAGTGCCTAATCATCTGGTTTAAAAGTATTAAGATTTAGGTAAACGTTTTTGCTTGGATAACTTTTTTCCTCGATCGTTTACTACTAGATCGACATTTGTCTGTAAGGATTGTTATCGCTTCCATCTTTGGATTGTCCTCTTTGTGATCACGTGATTGAGGATTCGTTTACATTTATCTGTCGGTTGCTGTTCTGTGCGAAAGGATATTCAGTAAAGTTAACTTTGTAGAATCGTGGGAATTTGGATGTTCATCCTTATAGTTCGTACGAAGATTGGCTCTCTTGGTTCAAATCTATACGTTTTGGTTCTAAGAGGGAAAGATGGTGTTGGAAGGCGTATTTTACGTTTTGGTGTGGTGCTTTGGACTTCAGGAACCATTCCTTTTGTGGTCTCCTTATTCCCGGAAAGAGGCTGCTATTTTCGACAAATATTGTTTTTGCCTCTTTTTATTGGCTGTTGTAGCTTAAGATGTAATTGAACTTGAATGGGTTAGTTGGGCTTGTGCTACCTCAAAAAGAGAGAAAATGATTTTATTCTGTTTTTTAATTAAAAAAAAAATTTATATGTTATGTGTAGGATGTGTTTGTTGTAGTAATGAAGAATAAGAATAAAATTTAGAAAAGAGAAATTAGTGTAAAGGTCGGTGACTTGTGGTAAATGATTAGCCAAGGAAAATCAGTCATCACGGCCTTCGCAGTAGAGTATTTTTCGCGTCTACAAAATTTTTTTTTATTTTTTTACCATAAAGGATAATTTTATTGCTTATAACTTATTATTTACATAATGGTGGAAGTCAAACGAGCAACAAGCTGCGCCGCTAGCCCTTTTTGAATTGCAAAGCTAATCTTACGAAAAACCACATTTGTGGATCTAGGCGTCATAACATTACTGTTCATAACCCGTTGAACTCTATTAAGTAGCTCCACTGCCTCAGGTGTAAGAAAACCAAATGTATCAAACGCGAAAGGAATAAACACGTGTTGATTTTCAATGCAGGATTTCTCGTGTTTTGTCACTTTGCATGAAGCGGCTTTCAAAGCAGCCTGACCCACTGTAAAACCCCTACCACTCAACCCCACAAGAGGAGAAACCTCGATCAGATCCACACACGCATGTTTCCCTCCAACCCATTCAAAAACCAAAACGTCAGTCGGTCTGAGTGTGGATCTTCCGTCTGACGGGTCAGTCAAAAAGTTCACAGGTGCTTCTTTCTTGGCGGAGATCCCGCCACGCCTACATATGTCAAAAAGAACGTCCCTAACCATATCGCGTCGGTACTTGAAACCTGGGAGCTCTTTACAATGAATCGCATGTTCCCCAAAGGAATCCAAACATGCCTTGTGACAAACAGGGCATATTGCATCAACCGGAAATAGTGGAATCATGAGGCGATACTTAAGGATAGTGCGGTATTCCACTGGTGACTATGTTGGCTGAGCCCGTCTATAGGAATAGCTAGTAGAAAATTTTGAGCATGTGGTGCTAGTAAACACTCAAAACTGCTTTCTGTCTCACAGTCATGTCAAAGTGGGCTTCCATATCCTTAATCATTTCACTAAAAAGGGCACTCGTCAGTGTTTGTTAGGCTTTAGAAGGGGTGGTGTCCTTATTAGTGAAACAACTAAAATCAAAGCTTAGAACCGTACCACGTAGACAAGCCAAAGCAGAAACATAATCATCATCCATACCACATATGCCACTGTCACGTAAGATGTGATCTTGTAACACCCAAGATTGGGCCCTCGAGGCCACAAAAGCATAGGAAGAAACCACTTTTGCCTAGTACAACCCCAAACCACCAAGACAGACGGGTAAAGAAGCAAGCCGCCACTGTAATTCTCCAAAGAAAGGACCTCCACAAACCACTATATTGTCGATTGACCCACGCAAACCTTTGTCAAAAAACAAGGTCGCCTCCTCCATGTGTACAGGTTGACAAGTCCTTAAACCAAAAAAGAGTTTGGAAATATCCATACATGATCGAAGCAAAAGGAGCTCACTATGTGGGTCATGTAACTGTGGAAGGAGACTCATCAGATCAACAGCATTCGCGGCTCTCCTCATAGCCATCCCACTAATAAAATATGTGTCTCTACTAACAGCTCCCCCAAGAAGCTTCACACCCAAATACGGCCTTCGAATGTCAACAGGAAATAAACCCTCACGAAGCTTCACACCATTACATGAGGGCCAAAATATCTTTGTTTTCTTGATATTAAGTTCAAGACCTAAACCTGGACCACTCACCTTTATAATGTCTAACACCCGTGTAACCTCTTCTGAATCTCTAATAACAGTTCCATCATCAAGATACCATGCATGAAGAAGAAGCTTGCAAGTGTCTCTGATCTTATGTACTAGCAGGTGCAATACAAGAGCAAAAAGAAAAGGTCCCAACGGGTCACCTTGTTGCACCCTAGTGGCAGACCAGATATGTGTGTCTCCTATATACAATCTCGTTGCCTGCCCATATAAAAAATCTACCCACACAAAAATAGAGGGACACCTCACCCTAACCTCTTGGAGTGATTCCGATCTATCCACAAGGTTAAATGCTTTTGAGAAGTCCACAGTGAGCATTGCAAGAGACCTATTATTGTGATATTCACTCAACAACCTATTGACACTATGTAAAACAGCCTCAACGCCACCCAAAACTCCGACGCCAAATTGAAAATCACCAAGGTACTTTGACATTTCTTTACCCACACCTTTCATGGCAACCTTGGAAACCAACCATCTCCATATTGTGCCTACTGCAATAGGTCGAATCTCATTATCTAGTTTAAGGAGAGGCGTAAGAGGAACAGATGCAACAAACTCTGCCAAAATAGGCGGACACCTCCTCGCTAACCACAAAATAACGACTGAGGTGATGGCTTTTAAGAGATCAGTAGCAGTAGCAGACCCCTTTCCACATAAATCATCTAAGATATGTTGTGCCCTCAAACCATCTCTCCCGCATGAAGTACATTTAGGAAACAATTTAATGCAACCAAAGACACTATGGATCTTTGCTACAAGGGGAGGCTCAGAAAATGTCTTGCTCGGCATGGACGGGGGTGGCTTGTAAGGATGCTTAGCCTCTAAGGCTTTAATGGTATCATCACAGTATGAAGCTACACCAGAGGAGGATAAGACTTTTACTGCTGCCGTAAAGTGTCATCCGTAACCTTGCGAAGATGTTTTCTTATGTTGGTGTTGCCCTTTGTTCTCTCCTCTAGAAAATCACCTCCACACTGGTCGAAGGACACCGACCCAGAACCATCTAATATACTTTTAACTAATGTTGTAATACTATCATATTTCCCTCATGTAGCTAGGGACTTCAGGATTGAACTTTGTTGCAAGGATTTTCTATTCCCGGACCTACGTTCTTGTCTATTCTTTAGCCTACACACAAAATCAAAATCATTTTTTTTACCACAAAGAGTGATCCAGCGGTAACCTTAGTTAGTGCTATTTGACCACTCATTGGTCTTTAAAACAACTTGAAAAGCTTTAAATAAGCCTTATAATCAGTTTTCATAAAGTTTTTGCAAGTCATATCAAGTTTTAAGGTTTAATCTACCTAATCTTAGAATCTGTGGTTTTAAAACTTATTCAAACTGCTTATATTTAATTTTTGATTAAAAGTTGTTTTGAGGTCTTGTTTATGCTTCTATTTTGATTCTAAATGCAGTAAAATAGAGTTGGTTAAGTGTGTAATTGTCTTCTGAGTTTTCTTATCATTCTGTCAAGTAGTATTTCAATACAGTTTTAAAAAGCTTAAAGTCACTTTTTGATCTTCAAATTTAGGTTAGTTAATAGATGTTTTAGAATCTGAAATTGACAACACAAGCTTAGGCCTACAAGCTTAATCTATTTGTGCTTTTTAGAAACTTAAAATAGGTTTTACTAGCTTATTATTAGGCCTGCAGTTAGCTTATTTGTCTTTTAGAATCCAAAAACATAGTTAAAACAGCTTTTTCTCTTTGCTTTTTCTAGCTTAGCTTTTAAACTTATTTGCTTAAATTTAGTTTATTTTGGTTCTTTGAGTGCTATTCTCATTCTGTTTTCAATTTGTAGCTTAATTCTTTTGCTTATTAGTTCTTTATCATAGCTCAAAGTAGTGGTTTAGCCTGTTTGTCTGTTTTAAAGTGTCTACTGTCTTATTGCTTTTAAAGTCTTTTTCAGCTTATTTCCTTTAATGTTTAGCTTATTTTTTTGCTTAATTATGTTATTAGCTTTAGGTTCTTTACCTGTTTTCACTTTTTAGCTTTTTCTCTTTGCTTACTTGGTCTTATTTTTAGCTTAAAATTTTGGTAAAGGTCTTAAAAACTGCTTTTGATGTCTGCTGTCAAAATGCTTTTTGGTTGATTTCAGCTGTTTAGATTTGCTTATTTGTGGTCTCTAGTGCTTATTAGGTCTAGCTAATATCTGTTTTGAACTTAGTTGTTTTTCTTGTTGCTTATTAATAGCCCAAAAAGCCTAACAGTTTAGCAATTGTCACTTAGCTTAAAAAAACCAAACTGTTACTTTTATTTTTGCTTATTCCTGGCTTATTTTTAAGTTTTAACAAAAGTTGTTTTGTTAAAGTTATCTGATTTTGCTTATATTTTAGCTTTTTAAAAGAAAAATAAAAAAAAGTTTTCCAAAAGGTAAGGACCAGGACTCGAACCTGCGACCTTACCTTCATACACACACACACACATACTTAACACTACTCCCTTGGGACTTTTTCGTTATATTCTCATACTACTTTTATTTTAAACCCTTTTTGCAGTTTAAGCTTTTAGCCCTTTTGCGCTTATTTCCAGCTTATTGAGAAAAGCTGTTGGGCCCGTTTTATTTTTTCTATGATTAGATTAGTTCAAAGTATTTTTCTTGATTTTTTCAGATTTTTCTAAATTAGTTTAATATTTTTCTATAATATTTTTAGATTAAATATGTTTTTAATTCATAAAAAATAAAATAAAAGTCAAAAAAATATAATTCTTTTTTCTAAAATTATTTTTAATCATTTAGGACTTTTATAAAGTAAATTTGCATTTTTAGGGTTAAAATTTGATAATTTAGGTTTTTTAAGTCGCGTTTTCGATTCCCGTTAACGTTTTCGTGCTTTAATCTTTAATTGCATTTAATTGTTGCTTGCCTTTATTTGTTTTTTTTTGAATTAGTAGAAATAGAATCCAAAAATCAAATCTTTGATCATTAAATCACGCGATCACAAACTTAACCACGATTCTCAATTTACGCTTCGTTGGGACTACGACCCGGGAGGTTTTGAATTTTACTTTGGTTAAAAGTAATTTTCTTAAAAACTTTACGGAATACTTTCTCTTACTATTATTTGATATTTTAGTTTTTGTTATATATTAAATATATATATTAAGTATTTATTATATATACTATAAGCTAAGTACCACTTGTCCGTTTCTTCTCCATATGAGCCCGAGTCACGTGTATTTCCTCCAAAAGCCATCCAAGTGCTAAAAACCTAAAAACAAACGATTAAGTTGATATGTGAGAAAACACATATCCGTTTTATATCCAAAATGACCCATAAAAGACAAAATTATGCTTAAAATGCTTGTGTATTGCTTGTTTTGTCTTTGTGATTGTGTAGGTACGGATATTGCAAAAATCTTAAGAAAACGGTCAAAGTCGGACAAACACGGATACGAGACGGAAAAGAGTGTACAAGAGCCGAGGATTTGATAGCAAGAAAGGTCAAAAGTCAACTCCAGTCAACCTTTAGTCAACCAAAGTCAACTCACTAAATAACAAAACCTAAAAATACCAAATCAGTCCCTCAAAGAAAACCAAATTGCAAAAATGGTCCCTAAACCCTAACGGTGTTAACTCTTTAATATATAAAGAGTTAACACCCGTTAACTCTTATATATAAACCTACTACACACCCGGCCCAAACCTTTCTAAATTTACCAAGCCCAAACCTAGTCAAAGCCCGGTGTACTGAGTCAAACACACCCCTTTTATATAAGTTTTTACGCGGGAAAAGGAGTTACTATTATTTACCTTCTTCCTTGATTAACCACGAGTCACAATCAAGGGGTAAATGCAAATTGGTGATATGGCAATGAAATTCAAGTACAAAGGAATGACATGGCATGGTTTGACATCATACAAGCACTCCTATTGGTCAATCCCCACAAGATAGTACACGCGGGATATGGAAGAAGCACACGGATAAAGGGGATTTTACATTAAAATGCTCACAAAAGAAGCACAAAGGCATCTGACACACGGATTGCCACGTTGGCAATCCGTGTGATCAAAATCTAATCCTACGGCTCATAATAGGGATCCAATGATTGGAAGAATGAAAGGACAAGATCCAAAGGATTGAGGAGCGTGGCTATGACCTAGAAGCTTCTCTCAGGCCTATAAATAATGCTCCTCACTCACACACACCACATCTTCTTTTTCAGTTTTAGTTTTTAGTAGCTTATAGAATTTTAGCTTATGTAACTTTCTTTTTAAATGTAATTTCTTATTAAGCTTTTGTAGTTTAAATTTCAAGCTTTGTAATATGTTTTTAATGAATAAAATTAAGGTTTACCTTATAAAATCTATTTTTATTTACTTTACTCTTCTATAAGCTCTCAAATCACTCATAAGCTCTCAAAAGCTCTTCATAAGCTCATCTAAGTCTCTAAGCTTAGATTTGAGACTCAATGATCATTTTATATACTTAAACTATTAAAAACAGTTAATTACCTTTGCTATTATGGATATGAGCTTTTGGATGATAAGCTTACAATGGAAGAGCTTATTGGACTTTTACTAGCTTATCTTTGGATAAGTTAGAGCTGTTGAATGCTCTTTGAGCCTTTTATTGCCTTTGTTTAGCTAAGGCTTATGTAAGTTCTTCTTTAATTTTAAGTATATTAGCTTAATAGTTGCATTTGCTTATTTTCAGCTTATTTCTTGCTTATTTGTGCTTAATCTTGTCTTATTATGCTTATTAAACATGATTGATCATCTGTTTTTGAGTTATATAGATTAGATCTTAGTTTTCTTCATTTTGCCTTAAAAATCATTAAAAATCAAAAAAAAAATATTAGTTTAGATAGTAGCTTATTATTCCTGGCTTATTTTCTTAATGTTATATATAGTTGTCTTAAACTGTTTAATATCTGGTATCTAGGTTTTATTTGTTAAATCTCAATTTCACAAGTTTAAATGGATTTTGTCATGTTTAAAGGGGTGTTTAGCATAACAGTACTAACTGAGAGTTAGTACTGCTTGTGACTATTTTGTTTCTCAAAACTGAATTTGAAAATCATGTTTAGGCTTCATAGGGTTCTGAATTTTCTAAGTGTTTGCTGAGTTTAATCAAGTTTTCTAAAGGTTTCTAATTCATAATTTGAATCAGTTAGTTTAAGTTTAAGTTTAGTTTGCATTTTTAGCTTAATTGCTTTTTAGTTGTCATCATTATCAAAATTGCACTTAATTTGCTGTTTTGAATCAAATAGAATCAAGTTCTTTAGTCTGCACTTAAAGGTTTTTAAGTTTGGTTCATTTACATGTCAATTGCATCAGCAGCTTAAACTGCAAATAACCATTTTCAACATCAAATTTCAGCAAGTTAAAGTAGTGGTTAGCTTTTGATTTTTGGCACACAATTAGATCTAAGGTAGTTGTTAATCTTTTTCAAATTAGTTTTCATTAAAAAGTTCTTTAGCTTACCTGTTTTTAGCTCTTAATACAGTAATTTGTCTTTCTTAAAGATAAGCATGCTAAGTATTCTGTCTGTTTTCATTGAGTTTTTTCATTAAGTTCTTGAAATTCAAAATAGTTTTAAAAAGTTGTTTTAGGTAGAGTATTAGTTGTAGTTTAAGCTTACATAAGCTAAAAGTGCATAAGGATCTAAGAGCTTATTAAAAATTAAGCTCAAAGATCCCTGCAGGGCTGTTTGGGTCTTAGTTTTAATTTAAGTGCTTAATAGAGTTTATTAGCTTATTCCTTTAAATTTCTGTTTAATTTCTGTCGTAACTAGTTACATAGGTTAGGATTTAGTTGTCATTAGCTTATTAAATCAGTGGGTATAGCTTATTTTAGTTTTTCTTTAAAAATCTAAAAATATCAAGATTGGCCTGTAGCTTTTTCTTATTGCTTTTTCAGTGTTCATTTAGATTTCAAAATGTCTTTTGATTGTTGTTTTAAGAAGCTTATTAACTGAGCTTTAAGTAGGTATTAAGCTTTTTGCCCTAAGGATCCATTTATAAGCTAAATTTTAAGCTTGAAGTTGCCCTTTCAGGCTGTTTGATTTTAAGTTAGTGTTTAAAAGCTTATTTGAATTTTCAGCTTATGACTTATTTTCTTTTAAGCTTATTTTTCATTTAAGCTAGCTTATTAGGTTAGGATTAGTATTATTAGATGTTTTTGATCTTGAGTGTTTTTAGTTTAATTTTAGCTTTTTGAGTTCTTAAATTTGAAAAAACCAAAAAAAAATTAGTTTTAGTTGTTTTTCTGCCTTTTAAGCCATTTTTCAGCTTATTTCTTGAGACTTTTTCAAGAGGTGAAAAGTCACGAACATTTGTCATATGTGTTCCTCAAAAATCGTGGTGGTTTAGTTTTCAAGTATATTAACCAAAGTCGTACTTATTTTGTAAATGTTTTGACACATCTCAACAAGACAACAACACTCACATGACATCCTCGTTTTTTTTGGGTAAAAGGTTACCCCGGTAAAGTATATTAAAACCAAAAAAAGTTAAGTATAAATGGAATGTGGCTAAAGTACCACATTAATCTCAAGCTAAACAGCTTGATAAACACTTAAAATTAGAGCTTATGACATGCCATAAACTCTTACAACTCTAGAAACAACTAATTGCAACTAGAACACATAACACAACTAAACAAGCTAACCAGCAACAGCCGTGAAAGATGAACTTCCACCAGCTTTTGTGTTTTGAATTAAGTTAGCCGATTCATCATACACATTTTCCACATCTTCTTCTTCATTAAAGGCAGAAAAAGAATTAGACATGGAGAGATTATCTTTCTTAGATGAATTACCAGTCGTCTTCAACATAGGTGTCGATTGAGATGTATAACCCACAAAAGTCACTAGTACAAAAAGTGGATTTGGTCACACATGGGCAAAATGGAACGACCACACATTCACATATTTATGTGACCAAAGGTACCAAAAAAGACACCATTTACTAATTAGTCACACATGAACATTTTTATCGTGTGACCATTAGAACCGTATTGCCACACATTCGAACATCATGTGGCTAAAAGTAACTGATAATATTGTTTGGTCACATATGAATTTCGAACGTATGACCAATACAAGTAAGCTTGAAGCATTGGTCACGATATACATATAAATAGTGACAAATATTTGTCACACACTTGAACAATATGACTAAATGCCACGTGTAACACCCCCAAAATGGGTCGCAGCGGAATAAGGATCCGGGGCATGTTACTTCAAGATCAACAGCACAAGATATATATAAGAACGACACAAAAGTCGTTTAAACTGATACATTGGATTTAAAAGATATATTACAAAAGCTTATAGCTTTACTTGTTCTTTGTTTCATATTACAAAAGACAACATGATGGCATATATAGATGTCACAACAATCATAAAATTCATGTGGCTTGACATTTTGTCTGGCATACACATTGATAGATAGTTCACATTCTCTTACTTAGCTCTACGTTCTCGAACATCATAACATTCTTGCAATTTACACACTAGTATTACTTTCTAGTGTACACAAATTATTAACTATTCACTTTCAGACACGGCTGCTTGATTTGCTTCGTACTGTATAAGTAGTCTATATAATATTGTATTGTGACTAAATCTCTCATTCTGCGTACGTCTAACGATAACAAACAGCGCCTTTGTGATGGCTAAAAGTAATTACAATGGCCACCACAAACCATGAAAATTCAAATGTGGAAACCATTGATACAACACTTTTATATCGACACAAATTACAACATCTTCCATCAACATTATAAACAGCATATAGAGTACACTAGACCTTAATATAAAACCCCAAACCCTTTTGTATGATTTGGATCACTATATTATTTTACCCTCTGTGTGTAGTTTTTTTGTGTAATGTGACTAACATAGTACTACTTCACCGCAACACACACAACCCCACCTGCTCCTCGCCCCCTCCGCCTCGTCCCTCCAAACATACCCTTCACCCTCTTGACATATAACACGTCACCTTTATCCATTACCTAATAACACGGTGTCATGGACTCTTGAAGGTTCAGCTCGGATTTGGCTAGAGAAAGAACCTCCTCGATCAAGTTTGTCATGGGATGATCTTGTTTCAAAATTCATTAATCAATTCTTTCCTCCTTCAAAAACGACAAATCTTCGAAACGAAATCACGAGATTTCAACAAAGATTTGACGAATCATTTTACGAGGCTTGGGATCGATTTAATGATCTTCTTCGAGCATGTCCACATCACGGATTTTCAGAATTACATCAACTAGATACATTTTACAATGCTTTGAATGCTAATGATCAAGATTCGTTGAATTCCGCTGCGGGTGGAAACTTTTTGGATACAATGCTTCGAGAGTAAATCCAAAGTTCGTAATTCACGAAACAAGGCAGTCGTTGCCAAAGTGAGTTCGAGCTCATCTACCCCCGGAATTTCACCCGATGTTGCTGCTCTTACAACCGAAGTTTCTGAACTTAAGAATATGATGAAGACTATGCTTATCGACAAGCAAAAAGCCCAAGCTCCCGTGCCCGTAAAAGCGGTCGAGCAGAGTTGTGTAACTTGTGGAGGTGCTCATTCTTATAGAAATTGTCCCGCCACCGATGGCAATGTTTATCGAGACAACATTCAAGAGTACGTTTCACAAGCTGCTGCAGCTAATTTCAATCAAGGAAATACCAATTCTAGACCTCCGATGGTTGCAAACCAAATCTGACCTCCTGGTTTTCCTCCGATTCAAAACAATCAAAACCGTTTCAATCAGAATCAAGGAAATAATTTCAACCAAAATCGAGGAACCAATTTCAATCAAAATCGTAGAAATAACTTCTACCAAGGACAAATTTATCAACCTCCGACTAGTCAACCACCGGTTTACCAAGCTCACCCTTATCAAGCTCCCGCTCCGCAAATGCAAGGTGTTTCAAAAACCGATTTTGAGAATTATGTCAAGGCTAATGATGCAGTATTAAGGAATATGCAAAATCAAGGCCAAGGTTTACAAAACCAGATGACAAATTTAACGGAAATGCTTTCTAAGTTCGTAAATTCTAATACCGCTTCGACTTCGAGTTCAGGTTCTCTTCCAAGTAACACCATTACTAACCCGAAGGAAGACTTGAAGGGTATTACTACCTGAAGAGGCGTTGCTTATCAAGGACCTACGATTCCTACTACATCTTATCCTAAAGTAGTGGAACGTAAAACCGAGGTGACAAAGGATACGGTTTTTCCTACTGATTTTTCAGTTTAGTCACCATTCCCTCTGTCTGTGACATCTTGTTGGACATACTCTTGATTAATAGTTCTTTCTCTTCACGTTCACGTCTCGCAGCATCAAGTTGACTTTCTAGTAACAAAATTCTTTCATCAGCTGCTTGTTTGCTTCGTGGAAGATCAAAATACCTCTTGTATGTCACTCCACTTCCCACTCCTCTTGCATAACCTCCCTTTTCCTTATCTAATACAAGTGTCATGGAATCAGTGCCTTGATCTACCTGCAAGGTTCCTTATTTGATCTTTTCCTCAGTTTCTTTCTGCACACACAATATGGGTAATAGTTTATTATACGAAAATGAACATAATAAAAAAAATTGCAGTCAAACTTACAAGTTTATCTCCCACTGATCTAATCTCATCATCTTGATATTCTCCGTCTTTGTTTACCCTTCCTTTCAACCACAGGGTACCACGGGTGGGTTCTTCATCTTGTTCAATTTCTTTTTTTTCAATCTTATAAACATCAAATACATACACATGTAAGTTAAACCGATATAAACGAATGATGCTATGAAATGCAAATGTGCAAATGTGTAATCTTACCATTTTCTCTTTCACATGTGCGTATCCACCTCGTCCCATTGTATGCGGAAAAACACACTTGGAACGCGCCATTTTAGCTTTAGCAGATTTCACCTTGCAACACAAAATCATAAGGCGTTTAGATGTAGTAATGCTGCTAGTATAAAACTAATATATATGGAAACACAAAGTTATGAAAGATATATGGACTTAAATAAAAATGACTAATTAAAACCTTGTATTCCTCGGTGGCCGTGTAGTTTACAAAATTGACCCAATCTTCGGCTTTTAAAATTGCAGTATACTTCGCCGGGACTTCATTTAGCTTTGAAGGTGTATCTTGGTTGGGCAATATGTATGTTTGTCTCAGTTTCCTTCTAAAATTCCTTAGAAGTTGACCAAGACGATTCATTACCAGCTTTCTGACCGTCAAGTCAACATCAAAGTATCGCTGCAAAGATTAACACAATGTTGTGAATTAATTAGTTGCACATAATGTAAATGCAGAGATAAACTTATGTAGTAATGGGTTCAAAAATAGTATATGTGTACCGTGATTTCATCCCATAGTTTATTTCTTGCTTCTGGACCCACCTTCTTCTAGGATAGAATCTGCAAACCTATATGCTCACGAACCATGTCTCCTAAAAAACTCGAAAACAATGCTCTGTGTTTTCCTGATATCCTATTCAATGCATCGAAGGTTACACTGAGCTTTACTCCACCGGGTTTTCCATATTCCCTGCGAAACTTGCATAACCTGGTTATGCCCCTCTTAGCATAACCATTTGAATGGTTGTTTTCATCATCCTCATGCGCATCCTCAGTATACTCCTCTGATTCATATCCTAAATCTTCAATTTCATATTCATTTTCATTATCATAATTAACCAAATTGGCCTGATTATCAATGGCTTCAGTTTCCATGATTCTTCAGCCGCAATGTGTAAAAGAAAATAAGTAAAAGTGGTAATTAATGGTGTAAAAAGAGATGTTATTGTTCTGTTTTGGTTGCAGCCTTTTTTTGGAGAGATGAAAAAGTGTTTTTGCTGAAATTAGGAAAATAAACCGTCCATATTCATATGTGATTTTAAAATTTTTGGCTGCAATTTGGCTCCAAATTTTTAAATTTTTAAAAATTAAAATTTTTGCTGAAATTAAGAAAATAAACGGTCCATATTCATATGTGATTTTAAAAGTTAAAATTTTCGAATTATTGATAATTTGACATTGATTATTTAAATTTGGCGCTCAATTAAAGATGTAATCTTTTATCATTAAAAAGGAATGTGTGACTATATGTTTATTAACAATTTAAATTTATTTCAAAAAATAAAATTTTATGACAATTAACATATTAAAAAGTGGTAATCTTACATGTTATACTCATCCATACAGTCATAATACCAATTGATTCTACCAAAACATCTATCTAATACAAAATTTAAAAAATTTAAATTTAAATTAAAATTTTAGAAGATTTAGAAATACGTTACCAACATACCGAACCGAACCGCCCCGTGAACACCCCTAATATGACCCATATGATGTCAAATACCCATTAATGAATGTGACTAGTGATATCCTAATGCACATGACCCATGACCCACATGAATTAGCCACAATCACCGGTCATGTATGGGTTCCATTACAATATAAGCCACTTCAACCCAATGCACATGACCCTATTGTTAATTACACATTGTCACCAGTCATAGATGTGTCGTAACATGACACTCTAAGCAACTACAACCCAATGTATATGACCCATATGATGTCAAATACCCATTAATGAATGTGACTAGTGATATCCTAATGCACATGACCCATGACCTATATGAATTAGCCATAATCACCGGTCATGCATGGGTTCCATTACAATATAAGCCACAACAACCCAATGCACATGACCCGTGATCCATGTTAATTACCAATTGTCACCAGTCATGATGTTTCGTAACATGACACTCTAAGCCATTACAACCCCATACATATGACCCATATGATGTCAAATACCCATTAATGAATATGACTAGTGATATCCTAATGCACATGACCTATGATCGACGACCCATATGAATTAGCCATAATCATCGGTCGTGCATGGGTTCCATTACAATATAAGCCACTACAACCCAATGCACATGACCCATAACCCATGTTAATTACCAATTGTCACCAGTCATGGATGTGTCATAATATGACACTCTAAGCGCAACTACAACCCAATGCATATGACCCATATGATGTCAAATACCCATTAATGAATGTGATCAGTGATATCCTAATGCACATGACCCATGATCGTCCCATATGAATAATTAGCCATAATCACCGGTCGTGCATGGGTTCCATTACAATATAAGCCACTACAACCCAACACACATGACCCATGACCCATGTTAATTACCAATTATCACCAGTTATGGATGTGTCGTAACATGACACTCTAAGCGCCACTACAACCCAATGCATATGACCCTATTGATGTCAAATACCCATTAATGAATATGACTAGTGATATCCTAATGACCCATGACCCATATGAATTAGCCATAATCACTGGTCATGCATGGGTTCCATTACAATATAAGCCATTACAACCCTATGCATATAACCCATATGATGTCAAATACCCATTAATGAATGTGACCAGTGATATCCTAATGCACATGACTCATGATCGATGACCCATATGAATTATCCATAATCACCTGTAATGCATGGGTTTCATTATAATATAAGCCACTACAACCCAATGCACATGACCCATAACCCATGTTAATTACCAATTGTCACCAGTCATGGATGTGTCGTAACATGACACTCTAAGCGCAACTACAACCCAATGCACATGACCCATGATCGACCCATATGAATAATTAGCCATAATTACCGGTCGTGCATGGGTTCCCTTACAATATAAGCCACTACAACCCAATGCACATGACCCATGACCCATGTTAATTATCAATTGTCACCAGTCATGGATGTGTCATAACATCACACTCTAAGCGTAACTACAACCCAATGTATATGACCCTATTGATGTCAAATACTCATTAATAAATGTAACT